>APFE031184700.1:27509-52298 GCA_000404065.3 Pinus taeda | reverse complement strand
TATCCCACTAAAGCCAAATCAGAAGCCCTTTAAACAAAAACTGAGGAGAATTAATCCTATGCTCCTCCTAGCAATGGAGCAAGAAGTACAAAAAATGTTTAAAGCAGGCATTATAGCGCCAATCAGATTCTCTGACTAGATTTCAAATTTAGTCCCTACAAGGAAGAAAAGTGGGGAAATTAGGCTCTGTGTCGATCTGAGAAACCTCTACCAAGTATCATTAAAAGACAACTATCCCTTGCCCAAGATGGATCACATCCTGCAGAGAGTAGTTGGGGCCTCAAGGATTTCCTTGCTTGATGGGTTCTCAGGTTTTAACCAGATCCTGGTCCATTCTGATGATCAGGATAAAACAGCATTTACAACCCCATGGGGAACCTTTAAATATGTGAAAATGTCGTTTGGTCTAAAAAATGCAGGGGCTACATTCCAAAGAGCAATGGATATTGCTTTTTCTAAAGAGATCCATGACTTCCTTCTCATTTATTTGGATGATCTCACACCTTTTTCAAAATCTGACCAAGACCACTTAAAACATTTAAGGCAGATATTCACAACTTGTAGGAAATATGGAATTTCCTTAAACCCTAAAAAATCCTTGTTTGGTCTGGAAGAAGGAAAACTGTTGGGTCACATTATTTCCAAAGATGGCATCAGAATTGACCCAGACAGAATCCAGGACATCCAACAAATGCCCCACCCAAGGAATATAAAGGAATTACAAGCCTTTTCGGGGAAAATCAACTTTCTAAGAAGGTTTATCCCAAACCTGGCTGAGCTAAGCAGATTGCTTAATAGCATGCTGAAAAAGGATTCCAAAGTTAAATGGACAGTAGAAGCTAATCAAGCTTTTGAAGGCATCAAGTTTTCCCTTACTCAAACCCCTGTCTTAACCAACCCTCAGTTTGATAGGGAGTTTATTATATTTTCCTTTGCTTCTCAACACACAATTGCAGCAGTTTTACTACAAAAAGATGACCAAGGGAATGAGAAACCCATTGCTTTCTTTAGTAAAGCTCTTATAGATGCACCCCTCAAGTACCAGATCATGGAAAAACAAGCATATGCTTTGGTCAAAGCTATCAAAGACTTTAGGATTTACATCCTATACTCCCATGTAATAGGCTATGTACCAAGCCCAATTGTCAAAGATATACTCACTCAAGAAAACTTGGAGGGTAGAAGGGGAAAATGGATTGCAAATATCCTAGAATTTGATATTGAAATAAAACCTACAAAACTTATAAAAGGGCAGGGCTTGGCCAAATTAATGTCTGAGACAAATTTCCAAGCCTTGGACATCAATCAACTGGACAGTGAACCGGAGCTGGCGACTCCAAGGATCAATGTAGCCTTTGAACAATCCCCTTGGTATGCTGATATTTGTTATGTGTCACAAAACCTGTGTGCTCCCCCAGGGCTGTCCAGAACTAAAAGTAGGTTCTTAAAAATGAAAACCTTAAAATTTTGTGTCATGGAAGGAAATCTGTTTTGGAAAAACCATGAGGGTATCTTGTTAAACTGTTTAATTGAAAATGAAGCTAATAAGATCATGAGAGAATTTCATGCAGGAGATTGTGGTGGGCATTTGTATTGGAATTCCACTGTAGACAAAATACTAAGAGCTGGATACTATTGGCCTACTGTGTTCTCTGATGTCAAGAAATTCACTACTGCATGTCATAAATGTCAAGTGTTTGAAGGAAAGAGACAATTACTGCCATTACCTCTAAGGCCTATTGCAACAGAAAGACCATTTCAGCAATGGGGCTTGGATTTCATTGGATAAATCAACCCCTCATCTTCAGGCCAACATAAATGGATTCTGACAGCAACAGACTACTTCACAAAATGGATTGAGGCAATCCCATGCAGACAATCAAATGACTCCACTATCATTCAGTTTCTTGAGACCAATATCCTTGCCAGATTTGGATGCCCTAATAAGATAATAACTGACAATGCTGCTGCTTTCAGATCCAAGAAGATGGTCAGCTTCTGTCACAAATTTCACATAACTTTGGGCCATTCTACTGCATATTATCCCCAAGGAAATGGCTTGGCAGAATCTTCAAACAAAAGCCTTGTTAGTATGATAAAGAAAGTGTTGGAAGAAAACAAAAGGAATTGGCACAAGAAACTCATCAATGCCTTATGGGCAGATAGATTAACAACCAAAAGATCAATTGGGGTTAGCCCATATGAGTTAGTCTATGGACTAGAAGCCAAGTTTCCTTCATCACTAGGGATCCCTGTCATGAAACTACTGCAGGAAATTCAAGCTGAGCCTAATGATATGCAAAGGAGAGTGAACCAAATTATATGTCTACAGCAAACCAGGGACCAAGTTTACAATAGAGTTCAAATCCTACAAGAGAAGCTCAAGAAAGCTTTTGACAGGAGGACCAAAGCTGAGGATTTCAACATGGGTGACAAAGTTCTCAAGTGGGATTCAAGGAGAGAAAACAAAGGAAAGCATGGAAAGTTTGATTCCCTTTGGAGAGGGCCATTTGTCATTCAAGAAGTACAGGGAAATAACACCTACTTTCTCAAGAATCTTGATGAAACTAATTTGGATGAAGGTCCTGTCAATGGCAGGATGCTCAAACACTATTTTGAGTACCTTCCATAAATGCAGCAGGGCTACCCTTGTACATAATTTACTGTATATAGTGTTTTTCTAAGTATGTGAATGAATTTATTTCAAGAATCTTGCAGAGGCAGGAGAAGACTGTGCCCCAGCAAGTTTATGAATATGACAGTCTGCAATTTTGAGGTTTCAAGGATGAAAAACTCCAGATGCAATAACAATAGCAAAGGACCAAGGTAGGCTGATCTGTTGTTCTTGGTCTTTCAAGAAGAAAAACCACCCCCATGTGGAGCCACTATTGGATACCTATACCAATAGGTTTCATATTTCATGATGGGCTAATTCAAGTGCCAAATATGCTCTACTTTGCTGTTTCAAAGATCCCATATTTCCAAGGAAGGCAAGGGATGTACATGCCTTCATGTCTATTAAAATCTTGATGGATGGTCCAACAGCCTAATCTGGATCATGCCATGTTTCAATTTTTTGTTATAGAATAGAGGAAGAAATCTGCCCAAACTGTATAATCTTGGCAGATCAGTAGTTAGGCAGAGAAAATAAGGTTCCCAACTGCTTAATCTGGGACCTTGGAAGAAATAAGGCTAGTACTAGATAGGACATCAAAGGAAAAAACCAATGAAAAAGAAAAGGCACATAAAGGGTCTGCAAGTCTAAATGCACCCTCCAAGAAGAAACAAAGATGCTATGCTAGTAGGGGGTAGGTAGAGGGGGTTGCAGAAATAGAAGGCCAGCTCCAATTGGCCTAGTAAGTACAAACAACCTCTGTCACTCAGGCTGTGGGCATCAAAGAAAAAGAATGGAGGACAAGCATTGGAAGCATGACTAACTCCCCCAGTTTTCCCCCTGAAGTCATTTCTTACTAACATCCCCAGGGGCCTTGAAATCTGCTCAGGTCTTCAGTTCCACTCCTTTAAATCACCAACCACTTGGTCCAAACCATGGAGTTCAAGCATGAAAAGAAGCCACATTTCTTGTGTAAAAACATCCTTTTTTGCATCATTCTCATCTATCCTCAAATACCCTAAGTCAAGGTCCATTTGACTTGGTTTCACCCCTTCACTCACCTCACAAACCATATTAATCACTAATCTATGTTACAACTCCCTAATTTCCCCCTTCCCCCAGTGCTGCAGATAAATCCCTTCCCTGGGAAATATTAACCCCTCAAGGGTTAGCATTAGCCCTAAGCCCTCCTGAAAAAATATGGATTTAAGAAAACTTTGGTTAAAAGGGCAAGAAGCACCCTCCCCGCCCTTAATAACCCTTTTCCCCTTCTCCGCCCTAAGACCCTTTGTTATAAAGTTGAAAAAACCAAATTTTGATTAATTGCGCGGGCAAATAAACCCACAAAACCCAAAAACCTATGGTTATACCCCCCCCGCGCCCTTTTATTAAAACAATTATTAAAATCAAATGGGCGGGTCCCCTGCTGTGTAAAGCGCTGGCATATCCCGATCACCGCCAGCTGTTAGATCTCCCGCCCCGCCATCCAATGGTGGGCGGTCGATCTGCCCACAAAGGTGCCCGACCTTTTGCGTCCGGGGGATGGGCGGTATTGCCGCCGTACCCCCGCCACGCGTCAGGCGCGGGAGGTGTTCGCTGCCCCCCCCTCCGAACCGCTTACCGCCTAAGGGCCTGCCGGGGAAACCACTTACCGCCCTGCACCTCACGCTGACGTCACGCCTCCGCCAGCGTGATGTCACCCCGCTTTTGCCGCTGCCGTGCTTCCACGTCACGCCTGCCCCACGCATTGCCCTGACTACCCCGCCACCGTGGCCATGCCACCTGGGCACCCACATCACCTGCCATGTCACCTCCTCCGTACTTGAGCCCATGATGACGTCAGCATGACGTCATCACAAAAAGGTGCCAATTCACCTGAAATGCATAAAAAGGTGTAAAAAACCGTTGTTTTTATCATTTTCTGCCGAACAACCTGGAGCTCAGCTGAAGGCGAAATTCAATTTCCAACAGTCAAAAAGCAAAAGTGATCCACTAGAATTGTTGCTGCCCCCATTGTCGACTCAACCGCATACAATCCAACCACTTCGACTGCTGCAACTGCCCGTACGCCACTAAAACAGGTATTTCGGCGCAGGCACCCTCTTGCCCTCTGATTCTCCATGCAAATCTTGTTTCCTGCTCAAATACAACTTTAATTCAAGAACCCACATTGTTGAAATTCACCTTTGAAGCTACCAGTGAAACCTCTGTAACCCCTACATAGAAGAAATTCCAGGGAAACCTGCGACCAACGGTAAATTCTGCCTAGTTTTTCACAAAAGAGCAGCTACAAGGCCTAGCCACAAGCTAGAAGCACTACATTGGCATTTTCCCTCACCGCTGATAAACAAATTCTCTGCAATTGACCAGCTATCCAGCTACAAAACACTCTGCTTTATCAAAACAGAGTGCCCCACAGATTAATTAAGCCTGTGATAGCCCTTAAACTTCCAAAACTACTCACTGCAAACAGAGAACAGTAGACCCCTCCACACCAAGCTTGAAGCACAGTAAAAACTACCAGCAAAGACCAAGACAATGGCAGCTTCAGCTGCTCTGGATGTTCTGCCCATAAACCCACCTAACAGAGAGCTAGAAGCTATACCTTTGGTGGATGATGATGCTCTCATCACAGATTTTTTGGCACAGAGAAACCATTTGCAGACATATTTTCAATTGAGGAACAGTCACTTAGACAGCAGTGACCTGTATGGGGTCTGGCAGTCTAATCTGCCCACTTACTTTCTGCCTTCTGTCAACACCTTCCTAGAAATCATCCATCTATGTGCAGAGAACTATGGCCAGAAGCTCAGGGCTGTGAGGTCTCCATCTGGGAGCATCCTCTTCTACATAACTCCAGACTCCATCAACCAGATGCTCAATTACAAACAGACCCAGTTGCTGTACCCTTTCTCCATGGACTATTTGCTGGATATGGGCTCCAGACTTTCTGATTCAGACATTGATGCCATAGCCAGGAAATTCATGAAGGCAGATTGCCAGCCCTCTGGGCCACCCCCTTTCTCATATGAAGATTTCAATGAAGTGGGCAAGCTGTTGATAGACATGTTGACCTCTGTACTGGGGTTCACCACAAACAAACATGTTGATATAACTGTGCTGGTCATGCTATCTGCATACGGCCTTATGAAGCCCCCTGCTATGAAATACAATTATGCCAAGTACATTGCCATCAAGATACATGATCAGTTGACAAGGCTGGACAGGGAGGAAATATTCAAATATTCCTCATACATTTACCACTTATTCTTGTACTATCAGATAGATAGCTTCCAATGCTCAATCAAGAAGCTAGACTCACAAGGTGAAAGAAGGTCTGTGATCTTTTGGTCTTTAGTCTTCCACCAAGTCCAGGATTCCCCCTACTCATACTGTGAATTCATTGATCAATTTGTATATCCAGTCATCTGCCTACTAAAGAGGACTCCTCCTGCCAGACTATCCAAGGATATGCAGAAGATTTTGCAGCTATCCAGAAGCTACAAAATTGGTGATTGGTACTTGTACCAAAACCACTCTGTCATCAGAATTTATGGCTGTGAGCTCTATCCATACAGGCTCCCAAAGTATGTCCCTATGAGGTTATTTGCTCTGGAGTACTATAGGCAACTTATAAACTCTGACCTAACACACTTTCACAGTGCCAAGAAGAAGGCCAACCTGAAATTCAGGGATCACCTAGGCCCATTCACAATGAACAAAAAAGATGGTTGGCAGGAAGCTGACCAAATACTAGGACAGCAACTCAAACTCAAGAGGAGTTTCTGGTGGGTCCCTTATGACCCTGAAGGTTTCATCAGTGCAAGGAGAGTCAAATATAGGCTGCTAGCCTATAAACACACCCCACTCCCTCAAGTACAACAGTTTGCTAATCAGGATGAATGGGTGCCTGGATCAATAATAGAAGAAATGACTCAGGAAGAAATAATGGAGCAAAATGTAAAAGACTTGGAAAAAACTCTTGACTTGGACTCTTGTCAACAGGTCTTCAAGCAAACAGTCCAAGCAGGAGAAGGCACCTCTACTGCCCAGACAGCACAGGACATCCAGCAAGCTCCAGCAACAACGACCACCACAAAAGGAAAGGAGAAGATGGATGAACATCAAGAGACAGAAACAGGGCAGCCTAGTGCCTCAAAAGACCAACAAACAGCACAGGCCCCTCCCCTGCAAACTGAACAAGTTCAAAACCCAGTATTGCAGACCCCTCTAAATGATGAGAGAGGGAAGAAGAGGGATAGAGAAGAAATCACACCTCCCACAGGGTCATTACAGCAACCGGAGGCCAAGAGGCCGAGGGTAGACCCTGAAGCTGAAGGAGATATAAGTGAAGAGCTGGCAGAAAGCCAAAACAAGGAAAAACAAACGAGCCAACAGACGGCCACTAGCTCATTTCAGCTAGAATGGGCTCAGTAGCACACCATGGAGGTATCTTCCTCCAGACAGCAGGGCCAGAAGCCGGCCACAGTCAAAGATGGTTTCATGGATATCAAGGCTCAAAATGAGCTGCTAAGAGTGCAGCTATATGAGCAGTTCCTCAACACAACCCCAGCCAAGAAACAAAGATTAATGGCTGCCTTTGACCTCAAGGAAGAAAAGATGATATTCACTCATCTGAGACCCAAAGTTCCACACCCAAAGACCACAACAGATTACTACAAGACTAATCTAGAGGTCTTTGCCAAAGACATACACCCCATGGATTAGATTGAGCTGCACAAGCAAACTGGGGAAATGGTGTATGCAACACTTGCTGATAGGGCAATGCTGGCCCATCAGCTAAAGGAGTCACTGAAAAACACCAATAGACAACTTGATTTGGAGAGGGTGTCCTCCTCCGCCAAAGATAACAGAATAAAAACTTTGGAGGATATAATTGTTGATTTGGGGCATGACCCAAAAGATCCAAAGGGTGTCAGGGCCCTTATAAAGAAAAAGGAGGATGATATAGCTGCATTAAGGAGGCAGGCAAAGTTGCCTCCTACTATCCATCCTGACACAGCAGAGCTTGTCCAAGAAAAACAGGTGGATAACGCTATGGAGTTGCTCCTGGTCATGAACCAGAGGATACTGCAGATGGAGGCAGAATTGGAAAAAACCATGCAGGACAAGCAAGGGGAATCTGCCTCCCAGCCACCACAGACCTCAACAAACCTCCAATCTGCCCCTCCAACACAAATAACAACAGCTCCTCCTACTGCTCCAGCACCTACCACAGCCACATCAGTAACTGGAGCAACTGTGGAAGCCACAACAGCAGCAGAATCCAGCGTGAGCATGGAAGAAATGATGAAGGATGTCAAAGAGCTGGAGAGCCAGGTCACAAAAATAAATGCTGCCAAGGAAAAACTGGCCAAGCTGGAGGCCAGTTATGACAAGTCAAAAATGACTGTGGCAGAAAAACAGAGGGAAATAAAGGCCTTGAAGGCCAAAGTAAAAACTCTAGAGAAGGAGTTGATGCTGGGCAACACCCTAGCAGAAATAAAAAGGATTATTTAGGCCAAGATTTGCAAATATATGCAGGACCAATGGAGGTCCATTCAAGCCATTTTTGAACAGGTAGAGCTAATAGAAATAGCTCACATAGAGATTCAGAGAGCCAGGACAGCCCTGGGAATAATGCCTGAGCAGGCCAGCAAAATGATTCACTTCCTTAATAACTGCACTAGGGAAGAACTGGCTGCTTTACAAATAGCCAGCAGGACAGAGACAATCCTCACTGCCAAAAAGGTACTAACATTGAGGAATTTCACCTAGACACTAGAGAGGAAGTGCCAGGAAATGAAGGAAGAAATAGATGAGTTTAGAGCCAAAATGGCTATTTTGCAGGACAAAGAACTTCCAAGCCTAGCGACTGGTACAGGACAGCTGCTGCCATATAAGCAATATATGACAAGGGTCAATAGCTATGTAGAAAACCAGATCACAGCCTCCAGCAGCTCCACAGAAGAAACAAGGCCTCCATCTGGGCAGACCCTCTATGACAAGCTGGAGAATCTATTCTTCATAGAACATGAGATTAGTCATCTATTTGAGGTGCCTCCCAATTTTTATAGACTTACAGAGGCAGATGAGACAGTGGTAAAGATGAGAAGACATCAGTTACCCCCGGCTGATTGGTGGCAAGCAATGTTGGAAATTTTGCCTAGATAAATCCACTTTGCTTGTTTAGCTTTTTGATACAGGTCAGCAGAAACAGGCCAGCACACAGGTACAGCAAGCAGCATACAGGTGACTCAGCAATCCACTCAAATATCACGCCAAAATGAACGCAGCATTTAAAGCACTGCTACTGCCTATTTTTTACAGCCAAAAGTCAAATCTATCTGACAAAGGAGTGTCGGCTATCTCAGCCTTTAAAGTTACATTTATGTATCATTTACTTTTTGTAAGAGAGTTGGTGGTGCAATTTATTGCACCATAACTCTCAACTAAGATATTTTCATACCCTATTTTTGTATATATATCCCCTCAGATAACGCATTGAGGGTCGGTTGTAATAGAATTCTTTCTGAAGAGCTCTGATGTATATTGAAGACTTTTGATAAAAAAATTGTTGATGGAGATTGCTGGTTTCAATGCTGTCTGAGATGGATATGTAGAAGCTCTGTGTTGTTGCAGAATTCCTGTGTCATTTGCTGAATCAATAAGTTTCTTCTGACTGTGTATGTGTTTCTTGTTATTTCCACAATTTCATGTTTTCATAATCTTGGTAGATAGAGAAAAAGAATAGCATAGGATTTGGTCTGAACACCCTATGCTCAATCTCTATTTTCTAAATATGTTTTCTGCTGGATTGGCCATAGATATGAATTCTTAACTGCTCATATTTCAACTTATCCTAACATGGTGAATACTGTTTAAGAATTCTTAATTGCTCTTAAGCATTACTTTCATGTTTTCTTCATTAGCATAGTGAAAGATTCTTAATTGCCTTTCACTTACTAATTTTTCCACCATTTCACCAACAAATCTGATATATTGTTTTCACACATGCCTAACTTGCTCTGCAGCAACACTTTGTATCCACATATCAATTTCCTAAAGCACAAATATCTCAACTCCATTGCCCAATGGAACAAACTGTCCAGTAAGTCTGTATTTCAGTTCTAAAGGGAATCATCAACCCACCAAAATCAAACAAACAGTGCATCATAACTAGTCTAAAACACTCAGCAAACAAAGCTAAACTATAAAGAGAGAGCCCTCTCTGGTTACAGGTAGACTAGGACCTGCAGCTAAAAGATTGGTTAGTGGTTACCTCGACAGCCATTCCCTTGGGAGTCAAAGGGAACAACCTGAGTGTTAACACTTGTAACCCTAGATTACTAACACTTCTAGGCCCACTGCTATTAAATGTATCAAAACTCACCTAATATTTTTCATGCACATCATGTACTCGTATTACTTTAATCAACTTAGCAACAATTTTGTCAGGGTTTTTCTAAAGCACTAGGACAAGGTCAGGGTGAACGCTACCTAAACTTTGGATATTCTATTGCTGAAATTTATTTGACGTATCATCCTCGGTGAACAATCTTCTCATTACATCGCACATCTTACCTTTCGTCTCCTCTTCATAATTGCCACAAGTTCTTCCTTCTAGCATCTTACCCGCAACCTGTGAGGGAGACTCTGTGTCATTCCCTTGGCTCCTATCTGGTCAGTCGATAACCCTCTCTTGTTCTATGTATTTCTCCATCTCCTTTCCCTCTTTCAAACTTCCTGACACTGTTACTGCTTGGTGGGGTCCCATACTTCTCTTCTTTAGCCCTTGTACTGCTCTTTCATGCCACTTTTCTGCTAGTAGCACTCTCCTTTGTGCCCTGATATCTCTATCTCTCCATAATCCTTCTATATTCATTCCTTCAACAACATCTACTTTTCTCCAAACAATAACAGTCTCCCCTTAAGCCATCCTCCCAGTAATAGGGTTTTACCCTACCATATTTTCTCTCATTAAAGTTAACAATCCTTCTTCCACCATCAACATCTTAATCCACAAAGGCACTTCATTCACTAGTTTCCCTCTCAATCTCAATCTGAACACTACATCTACCTTTGAGAAGTACTGATAGTTCTCTACTGCGAATTTGACTATGTACCCTTCTATCATAGTTTGTACCCAGAAATCTACTACTCTCGTCAACTCACTATCAAAATGGTGAAGCGTTACAAGGTCTGTGGGAACCCAGTCACAACGAGCTGGTGTTGTTCCTTCTGTTTGACTCTTTACTTTTAGCCTCCTCAACCAATTATACAAGTCTTTCAGAAACTTACATCATAATATCTCATATTGATCACTCACAGCCTCTAAGTACAAAATCTCTTCTCTTACCTTAGCGATATGTTGGATTCGACAAGTAGTCTTCTATAATACAAATCAATCTACTCGGTTATCCCACCAATCCTGAATCTCCTCCTTAAATATCCTTGATACCATATTCCAAATCAGTTCTTTTGATTTCATGTCCCAGCATCAGAACCATTTGTTGGCACAAAAATGTCATCAAAGAAAGACCCTAGGTTTAAGCACAAGGGGCCCGTAAGGGTCTGTTGTAGTCTAGGACAACACCGACATTTTCACCCTATCCCAAAGGATAAGGACTCTCACCCGAGGCATGTCGTGAATGAAACTAATATGGATTTAGAAGGATATCAAGAATAACCTAGACATTACTCCCTATATGTCTTAGAACATGCATTCATCATAACATTATATCATTATAGTTATCAGAGTCATACAAGGAAACACCATCTATATAAAAAAAATTAGTAGGCCCATAAATCATCACAATACACACATAGGATGCCATATACCTAGTTCATTTACTCATTTATATTAACCCAAAAAAAGATTCATTACAACATACATTCGACATAAAGACGTGATCAGATACATGAAATACCATGGCCACAGAATGCCTTAGATATCAGACCACTGCTCCAGTTCTCAGATCCTATTCTTCTATGCCTCTGACTCGTAACAGATACTAACCCTTTATTCATGTTTTCCTCTCTTTTTATCTACTCCACCATTGCTCAAACTACCAGTAACATTCGACTATCTTTCCCCTCGGTTGCTTCCCGTCCTCCTCCTTGTTCACACGATTGTTTATGCTTTCTCCTGAAACCTTGTCGTAACTTCTCTTTGACTACATGGTATTGCTTCCTTTCCCAGCTTTCCTCTCCGCAACGTGAATTTTTCTCCTGTCACCTGTTTTTCCCTCGTCATACCTTCAAAACTTTCAAAATTCAAAATGAAGGCCCCAACAAAGACTTCTTTGAATGTGCTACAAATTCTTGAGAGTCACCTTCTTCATATCTATGAATCTTTACTTTTGATATAAGTCTATATTATTATTAAGTACATGAGTTCGATATATCTTCAAAACTTGGAATATTTTTTGTGCCACAAATACTAGATGCAAACAAGTCCCACAAATGTGGAAAACCATTAAGTATTGTAGTCACAATTTATTTATTGGAAATAACTTGATTAATTTATTGAAGTTGATATCTTAGTTGAGAGATCCTCATAAAATATGAGGCCACAATATCATTTCTTGTCATTTTAACATCACAAAATTCACTCTTAAAACTTTTTGCTTGACCAATGTTGTTGATGGTGTATAATTCAACCAAGGCATCATACATCTTCTTTATTGTGTCAAGATTTATGACATATGGAATCAAATGATCTCTTATAGACTCCACAATGACACTCATATTTTTTATGTAATCCTTCTTGTATTTTCCTTTTCCTTCATTATTTGAAGATTCAATAACCTTTCCCTTCACAATATCCAAAACATCGTTCTTTGCAAGAAAAAGAGGTCAATCCTTGTCTTCCAAGCCCTGAAATTTGTAGCTCCTTCTAAATTATTCTCTGTCTTCATAGAGGAACCCATAGTCACAGGCAAACAATCATATTGTAAATTTATGTCTCTTCAAGAGTGATCCCAATTCTCTTTCCTTCACCAAACCTCTGATACCATGTTGATTTTTCAAGTGCAATAGATACAAGCACAAATTTATGAAAACCGGTAATTACTTCTAATGATGTAGATATTCTTTTAGCACTTTCAATTTATCATTAAGCAATTTCACTTCAAAAATTCAACCATAAAATTATTAGGATACTAGAGATCACAATGCACAAAGACAACATAATACTTACTGTGGTAAAACCCACTTGCGGGAAAAACCCAACAACCTTTTCCTTACAGAAATTGTTCAATTTAACAAGAGATACACCTAATTCTTCTAGTCAAATATGATGGTCAAACTAACCAACAATACAATTGTCAATTTTTAGTCAAACTTCCCTCTTTACAAGTATCCAACCAACCTAACAAAATCAGACCTTCCTGATTTGCATAGGCCAAAATTCAACCTCCTAGAAATTTCCCAGAAACTCAGCCATGTTGCCTAGAATATGCAGCCCAAAATTTTGGCCCTACTGCCTAGAATATGCTGACTAGAAACCACATATGTGATGTTTCAAACAAAGAGAGAGATCACACGTGTGAAGTCAAAGAGATAGAGAGAGATGCTTGAGATTATTTTTTCCTTCTCCATCCATCTTATTCTTCTTCTCCTTCACTTGAATGCCCAAAAATATATTATTGTGTGTGATATTGAATGTGTTGGAAGGAGGAGGTTGAGTGCCTTGTATATAGTGCTTTTCCTCGCCTGAATGGGTACCACTTCAATTGGGGTTGACTTGACTTAGGGAGGGTCAAATTGACAAGTTTGGAGTAAAAAATTCAAAAATTAAAAATTAAAAATTTTATCTTTTGAAATTGACATGAAGAACATGTCTTATATTAATTATTACATATATTTCAAAAGCTAAAATATTAATTATGAATATCAACCATAGCTGCAAAATTCAATAGAGACTCCATGCAAGAAAAAAGGGGCTCATATGATTTAAATAATCATTAAAATGATCCCATGTAGATAACCAAGGCCCATGAGGTGGCTTGGGTAAATGTTAAGTGGTGAAAACGAGACATGCATATATAAAGAGGCATGTTTAGCACCATGAAGGGGATTATAAAGAGGATTTTCCAATATTGTGATAGGTGTACGAAATGATTCCTATTCACAATTTTGGAAAGATGACCATGGAAGCATGGTGACAATGATAAAATCGAAGCATGTAATCATACCTAGAAGACCCATGAGGGAAGTGGAACTCCAAGAATCCATAGGATTGTTGGTTGGAGGTTGCCCATCTTGGTGCCTTAGTTGTGTGAGGCCTAGAATGGTACTTTGAAATCTTGTGAGGGTGGTGGAACTCCTAGAAGCTAAATGATTTCTAGTTGGAGGCTACCAGGTTGGGTACCTTATTTCTGTGAGGATTGGAAGGGCACCTCAAAGGCCTGTGAGGGAAGCAGAACTCCTAGAAGCCACATGGTTGCTAGTTAGAGGCTATCAAGTTTGGTACCTTAGCTATGTGAAGCCGAGAAGGGTACCTGGTGTTAGAAATATGTTGTCATTGATGACAAAGGCAAAGAAGATGATGGAAAAATCAATGATGAGTGGCAGCAAATTGATAAAGACTTTGGAGGAATTTCTCATATAATAGATAATCTCAAGTGATATTGAAAACTACTTATATGGATAAATATCTGAAAGAAATTTCCATAGGTATATAGAAGTTTACAAATGGCCACTTGGATCAAAATTTATTTCCAATCAAAGGTCAGAAGCCCTAAAGTCAAAGGTTATCGTTGAACTTGGTGGTGGAGTCAATTTTTGGTGTTTTTCCAATGTTGGTGGAGCAAAGCAGCATTAAAAAGTGGCCATCTTTGGGTGATGGATGTGCACCACACGTCCCTTTAATGTATCAGATAAAATATGAGGGTACATTCCCACTCGAGGGTTAATAGTAGGTGAGGCTTCACATTTGGAAAAAATGGCATACTGTTGATTGGAAGATCGATGACTAGATAATAGTAGGACCCCATCCCCATTTACCACTAAACCTCTCAAGGGGGGTCTATGAAAAGCCACAACACTATAGTAGGTTTGGAATAGAAAAATCATGGTGCACATTGATTGGAAAAGCTATGGTTCCCACTTGAAAAATCACCCCAAAGGTTTGACCCCAGAAGATACAAAGGCAATGCAAATTTGAAGGCTTGTAGGATGACAAGGTGTTGAGATGATGCAGAGAAAGACAAGGCAGAAGGAAGAGAAAACAATGACTGGTTCATGAAATATGAGGGAGGTCCCCACTGGACAACTCCTCCTTGAAATCTAACCCTAAAAGGTAAAAAGAAAATGGATGTTTGAGGGAGTCGAGATGACATGGAGCTAAGAGCACTTGGCATCTAGTTGGCGCAACAATGGAGGACACAACAAGGTGACTTGGTTAGGGACCCTTGAAATTTTATTGAAGAAGTTCATCAAAAAACCAAGGCTTGGGACCCCTCTACCTCTGTACCCTTGACCACATGGACTAACCAGATGATGATACTTGGTGTGATTTCATTGGCTGCAAGGAGTAACGAGAGAGATACAATGGTATGCTGATGATAACATGATGACATGACATGTCATGAAAATTCAACATTTTTAGGTACCTAAGTGGGATGAAAAATGAGTTACACATGGCACCACTCAGTAAGTGACATGTGTCACCCTTACAAAGGTGGCAAACAACTGGTAGAAACATCACCTCAGAAGCGAAACCTTGGAAGATTTCGAAGGCTTGCAATGTTAAGCATCTAAGGATATAGTTCTAGGACACAATAACATTATGCATGGAAACATAACTCACCTTAGCAAGATGGTGAATGGTCCAAGTGCATGACATAGATCCCACCAGGACACATAATCCTGGAGAAGGGACCTCAAAGGTGTCAAAGAGAGTGATAATGTAGGTCTCTTCAGGATGATTAGGATATGAGACATTGTGACATACACAAATGGAGCCTACAAACAATGCTAAGGGCACAATTAGTAAGTGGGTCCTCATGGGATACATAACTCCAATGGTCCAACTCGGGAGCTGTTTGCAAATGCACATCAGAAGAAAGGTCAAGGCTAAAGTTTGTGACTAGGATGTGGTTCTACGTGAGTGATTAGGCCACGAGCGCGTATTATTTTTGTTTTCAATAAGTCCTCAAGGCCAGAGCCTATACTAAGAACCTAAGGGTCTAACAATTGAACATGTCAACATATTTGGCGGTGAACACCATATTTGATAAAACCACCGAAGTAGGCATATTAGGAATGAACAAGTTAGCAACAAATATAAAAAAAGGTACACATTTGAAGGAAAATTTAGCATATTAGCCAAATTTTGAGTCAACTAAATTTGGAAAGTCACTGTTAAATCCTAATAATTTTCTGGAATTGCAAAATTGAGTAGTTTAACTCAAGATTTCTTGTAGAGACATGGGAGAAGAATTAAAAGACTCAAATACGACATCTACAAGACCTGACATAAGTGTGAGATAAGAAAAAATAATATTTTATGCATGGAGAAGGGATGAACTTAACTAAAATTTCAAAAACTAAAAATACAAATCCTAAATTCTTTATAAGCATAATCGTGTTTTCAAGGTAATAGAGTTGGTGTGTTGGTTGTTGATTATTCAAGGATTGATGTTGTTGGCATGGATGGTGGATTGATAAATGATCAAAGTTTACTGAAGTTTATTTTATGGTGTTTGTGATGAATCATTGAGGTTAAGTAAGTGGTATATTTCATATAAGGGGTTGTAGCTTCTTCCAATAATGGCTGGTAGAAAAAATAGGATTTGGAGCTCCTTTCAATGTTAGCTTCTTCACCACAAAACTCTCAAATATCTAGATCCTAGGATATGTCTAGATCACTTGAATTATATATGGCCTAGGTGCTCCCAGATACCAAGCTATTTCCTACCTATTTCAATGCATAACATTTTAAAGTTTTCCTTAAACATTTTAGGAACATCTTCACTCATAGTAATTCATCCTTATATGAAGCAAAACCATTTATAAGTGCTAACCCTAGATAAAATACATTAATAGAGATGAAAATCCACCTATTAACAGGAAGCATAATAAGCCAATCCATGACTAATAACACTATGATTTCAACTACAACAATACCATATCCTTATATAGAATGGATATGAACCATCGCTATCAAATCCGCTTATGTATCATGCATCAATTCATTATCAACCATGAAAAAAGAAAGTAATGATTGTCCATGTACAACATAAATACATGCTAACTCCTAGCATTCCACATAAAATACTTTAACAACATAAATTCATTAATTCTAGGACCATAGACACTCTTATCAATGATAACACCCAACCATGGAATTTCACACACACCATAGAAGCTTAATCAAGTTAATTATAAATTCATACATAATCATGTAATAGATCTACTAATCAAGAATAATATCAACAATTATAGAGACCTACAAGTCCCTCACACCATGAGAATATTCATATAAACCATCTCAATGAAAATACATAGGAATACCTATTCCTTCATTAACAATACATAACAGGTTAGATGAAGCATATTGAACAACCATGCATCTTCATGTAAATAAATTTGCATCTAGGAAACGAAAAAGAAACACATAGATCCATGAGTGATCTAAATTTCTTTATCTACCAGAATTAACCAAGATCTTTTGCTTATGTGATGTTAGCAAAATTGCATAAAAGTGAGCATGAAAAGCCATATGTTAATACTGTAAAGAAGATGAAACATAATGAAAAACATCAAATCATAAGACACAAACACATTGATAATAGAGTTCACCCAATGTGGGTTACATCTCTGGGCCCTAGTGTCAAGAGTGGTGAGGGTGCTTCATTAATGCTGTAAGATAATGATTATCTACACGGCATGTTATTTTTCATTACAAGAATGAATACCCTCAATCAAAGTGGTTTTTCTCTCCATGAGACGTTCTCAGGAACTCCCACTCATATGGGAATTCCTTCAGCATGATAAGCTAAGGAATTTATATGATGTGGCATACAAGTATCCCTCAACATAACGGTAATCAGGGATCTCAAAAATAAAAACATCATCTCAGAAAATTAGAAGAAAATCATGACATAACTACATCATATACCTCCACTTTCAGAGATGGCCAAAAACTTCATAGCTCACCTACTGAAATAGCCATCACCGTTGAATTTGTGGCATAAAATAATGTCAAACAGCTATAAACGCTTCCCCTTTTTGACGCCATAAAATTTTGGATGCCTGAGAATCTTGAAGATTCCCCTAAATATTCCTTCTTCAAGATGGCTGGAAAATCCGCTAGTCAGATGAATATTATGATCTCACCACTACGTGCCCTATGAAATTCTGTGAAAAATGACTATAAAGTTGGCATCGTCTTGCCTCAGTCAAAAATCAACCTCTCAGGGAATCTTTTAGATTCCACAAGATTCTCCAAATATTCCTTTCTGCTGGACACCTAAACTTCTGCTTCTTAGATGGAGATTCTAATTGCATGATTGGACTTCTAGTGAGAAAACGTGCAAAATGAATATCAACTTGTCAAATTATGACACTAGCACCTCTGGCCCTCTAATGGAATCTTTTCAGCGTCTTAAGATTCTCCACATTCGTGGTTCCACATCTTTGCATCTCATGGTTTCACTTTGCTCTCCACCATCGGCCTCCCACTGAATGGCATGAATGAGCTCTTAAGTAATTTCTCAAGCAGGATTTACCAAGTGGGTCATTGGCCCATTGGTTGAAGTGTGATATTGTTACCCTGGAAATTAGGGTTCAAATTCCAACTCTGGCAAAAAATGTTTATTTTGGCATGGATTTGTTACATAACCGTGATGGTTGGAGTGTATGAGATGTGGTTTGGTTAAATGCGGTGGTCACATTATAATAAGGTGTTTGTGACATTTTATATGGGTGGTTAACTCTTAACATAGCTGGTGGTTAAATGTTTTACAACTAGCGGTTATCATTTTATTGTTGGATTTTATTGGCGCCATTACATTGTATTTTTTGTTTGGCGTTGTTCTTCTAGTGGACTGGCTAGATGTTAATATGGGTGGGTTCGACACCCGCTAAAACAATTATGGCATACCATTATGGTTGGGTTGTGGCCATGGTATAATCTGGTTCAAATTTATTGTAACATTTATTTTAAATGCCACGTTTTATATTTAGTTCTTGGTGTTTAGGTTGGTAATATAAAACGTTCAATGGGGTTATGCGGCAATAATATAACATTTGTTTCCATGGTGTGTGGCGAAGGTGGTGGCCCTCCACCCAATTTGGATTTTTTATATTATGAAAATGTGATGCGACCAGTGGGATGGGCGGTTTTGGCGAGCCCAACCCGCCCCCTTCTTTTAATATTTCTCTCATTTTTATAATGAATATAGACATTTTTTAATTTTCCAAAAATAATGGTCAAATTAAGTAGGAAACAAATTCGCCTGTTCCAGTGGATGGATTATGTGCACTAGGTCATTGCCAAATTATTGCCTTGTTAAGCCTGCCATTTGGCCAAGTTTGACAAAAAAATTGACCACGAATATCTGAAGCATATGAAATCAGATTTGAGTTTTGTTCACACCATTGGAATCAAGGTGACGAGCATTATAATCTGGTCCTAGTTTCACTTCAACATTTGATTTTTGAGCTTTTCTGAAGCCACTTCCTAATTTTTTGTGTGTCCAAAGCTACCATATTAATGAGCCTTACATAACCATGAGAACATAGAAACAGAGAATCATCATGGACATACATAGATATCAAAAGTCCCTTCAGAGGTGGATAAATTCCACTCATACCACATATAAGATAAGCTACTCAAGAGACAACCCACAAACATCATGATAACATGATACTACACCAACTCATAAACATAGAAGATGACTTAAAAATATGAGCTAACAAGTTAATTCTAATTGTTTCTAGACCATCAATCGTGAACACATCAGGCAATATGCAATTGAGTTAATAAGGCTACAACCACATAGCTCAAGAAACTCATATTCACCATAAATACAATAGATAGATAGTAAACCATGCTATATAATAAATTAAACATTCTTACTTGTATATTACAGGAATACTCATTAGTCATCCATGATACAAATATAGACATGAATAAACACTTATTTGATTAAATATGAAATTATTGACAACTAGAGGAGGGACTTCAACTCTCCACCCAACTATAGGCCAACTGCAATTCAATATTTTCTTGTAACTAACCACCCCAAGCTAGATTCAGAGTTTGAATATTTAAGTGGTTGAGGGTATTCACACCATAATTAGTCAACCAAGGATTCAAGAGGATTCCATTTTTTAGTTGGTTTATTAATTGCTCCCAAGAAGAGAACACCAAAGTGACTCACTTAAAATCTCATAATTCAATCACCAGGAATAAACCAAGATTCTGGAAAGGTTTCCTTATTTCAAGAATGTGATGTCACTCTAGAGGGTTTTTTTCTCAGCCCCCAAGAAAGCACCAAGTGAATCCATATTTTCCTAAGCCTTCTTGATCAAATTATCACTAATGCACAAATTGGGTCTCACCACAAAAGTAGGGAATGATGTCCCAATCTCACCACCAAGGTATTTTGCATGATGTCTTGTGTTGAGATCCCCTTGCTCTACATATGCACTTTTTTTCATTAATATTTTTTTCTCATGTGATGACCTAGCTCCCACCCACTCACATCGTGGGGAAAACAAACAACCATGGGAACCCCTTCTGCCAATCATTTTTTTTTTCTTGTCAAAATGTTGTCTCCCTTCCTTTCTTTTCATAACTATCTTACATGTTGACATCCTCAACACATGCCATGAGACAGGGACAACATGTGAATGTCTACTACTTAGGAAACCCATACATCACTTTAATGCATGCACCAACAAGAAGAAAAATCGTTAGGGAGGTAGGTGGTAAAATAAATGTAGCGGCTTGGGTTTTCACTTAGCACAAGGAAATTCTCCTTAGTCTCTAAATCCAAGTCCACGCCTTCAACTCAACCATATTTCACATTTTCCATATTATTTTACATGAACTACAATTCATCTTTTCATTTACAAGAGGGGTAGATAAAGGGCTATTACAGGCCCCACCTCTTTAGAGGAACACCGTCCTCAGTTTTTTATATCCAGAAGAAAAAATTTCAACAATGATCTTTATACACAACTGATCCAAGAGGATATTGGTGGCTACCCACCTATTCCACCTATACCTCTAGTTGGTTTCATTTGTTTCCTTTTTTATTGCATCATCTACTAATTTAAGAATTTTTTCGGGTCCTCAACTTCCAAAGAACTTTTGACCTCCTAAACAACTTTTTTTTTAGGTCTGTAGCAGTCCCACAGCCATGGGTAGGTGCATATCACAAATCCTATAGTAATCAAAGAGATATTTCCAACAAGGTATCATATGCACCAAATGACGATAATATGACCAAGTTACGACCTTAGGAAGTTGGTTTCCCAACTAACCCCAACATGGCCCACAAACCCTTGGTGTTCCATCACCTAGGGTTAGGGTTTTGTTTATTTATGGTTTTCCCTTGTTTTTCAATTATAAATTGGCCCTTAAGCCTCATTGTAACACAATTTAGAGGCATGTAGCTGCGACATTTCTTCTTAGAGATAAGCTACCATCTATGTTAAGTTTGGATCAATGGTATTAGAGAGTTCTACTCTTTCTCTATTTTTCTTTGCATGTCCCCAAAGAGGTCGGGATATAAGGAGTCAGGGCTCAAAGTGGTCAAACGTTTGCAAGACCAACCTCACAAATCTAAGCGGACTCACCTGGCAAAAGAGAAGAAATATGAGGGGGCAGGAGATCCTTTCAAAATCTTGCTTGAAGAATCCCTCGAGCAATAGAAGAACATGATGATGGACAACTTTGCCCAGATCCTTTTGCGGCTACCCAAAGGTGACACATCTCCTTCCAGCAACCACTCTAGAAGCGCTATACCCTTTAAGGTACAAGTTAACTTTGACATCCCATATTTTAAGGTCAGATAGATCCAGACATCGTAGATAAATGGTTAAATATGCTAGAGGGATATTTGTCTGTTCATGATTTTTCCAGCCAGGAAATATTACTTCTTCACTTATCAAAGTCGCCCCCCACATCAAGGACTAGTAGGAAACATACTATAAGAAGAAGGATGAATGTACACCCTCACTATTTTCAGCCACACCCACTTGGAATTCATTCCAGGATGCGATCAAGGAGCAATACTACCCTGTCAGGAGCTATGAAGATAAATACATAAAGTGGACCACACTGCAACAAGGAAGGGACCAAGACGTGCCAGAGTTAACCAATTCTTTTCATACCCTTCGCACAAAGTTGGGTATCAAATATTCTGAGTGACATTTGGTACTCAATTACTGCGAATGTCTACAAAGGTACATCTAGGACAAGACGGAGTTCTTGGACATATCTTCGCTCAGCAGAATGTACCGATACACTGTCAAGATTGAAAAGAAGTTTAAACAAAAGAAGCGACACTTTTGGATCTACAAATCTGAAGAAAGGGAAAGGTGCCCCAAACTATAGAGCAAAGGACAAAGGAAAGGTGGGGCGACCCAAGACAACCTGCTAAACTCGCAAGCAAAGAACAACACCACAAAGACAAAGAAGGACAATGGGAAAATGGTGTGAGTTCCACAACAGCTCCAGTCACAACACAAGTGAGTGTCAAGCCAATCAGTCATTGGTGGATGAGCTAAAGGCTTACGAATCAGACGCATGTTTTGACTCTAAGTAAGAACCTGACAAGGGGAATGACAAAGGGAAGTGTTGGGTTGTGTTATATTCTTTCCACGACTAGCCCACATAGTTAACCAAGGGGTTAGAAGGGGTGCAGAGCCCCCCCTTCGTTGCGTCGATTGTGTAGCAGGGAGAGTCACAAGGGGGTTTGAGGGGTGCAGATAACTCCACTCTATGGGGTCTGGGGCAACACCCCATAAAATTTTGGTTTTGGACCCTAAGTTAGGTTGGGTGGACCTACCTATGGTTTTGTGCATGATTTTCGCACATCGTTTTGGACATGATGGTTTTCGATCCGTGGTTTTGGACGTGATGGTTTTCAGTCCATGGTATTGGATGCTTCGGCATGTATAAATATGTATTGTAACATTGAAAGGAACATAATGAAAAATCATGCTGGTAGTCCCGGTTTTGGGATCTAGGGGAAATCTCTATGTATATGTGTTTTATGTGTTATGCTCTCGCATTGTTTATTTTCTTTGTTTTTAGAATTCGTATGCAGGTAATTTATGTACGGGGTTAAAACCTACATTTGGTATGAGAGTTGTTTTGGCTTCAAGGGGACGCCTTTATTACTAAGGGGTTTCGCTCAGGCCTGTGGTAGACCCTGTTCAATGGAAGATCTGCGAGATTGATTCTAGTGGTGAAAGAAGATAGTGAGTAGTGGAAAGATAGAGATATGAGAAATTTAATGGTTATATTTTTTAGTTGTGGAAACTCAAGATGGAGGATCTGTTGGTGGATAAAGATCAGTGGATCGTGGTAGATCTAGGTACTAAACCAATGGGAGTGTCCGATGAAGAATGGAAGAAGTTAGATCAGAAGGAAAAGAGCACAATATGATTGTGTGTCTCAGATTCAGTATCGATGAATGTATCAGGGGAAGCTACAACTAAGGCTTTGTGGAACAAGTTAGGGAAATTGTACCAATCTAAGTCTCTGGTGAATAAATTGTTCTGCGGAAAAAGCTGTATAACCTAAGGATGAAAGATGGAGACTTGGTTGGAGCATCTGAATGCATTTAATATTGTAGTAAGTCAATTATTATCTGTTGATATTAAAATTCCAGAAGAAGATAAGTGCATCATTTTTTTGTGTTCTCTACCAGATTCATGAGATAGTCTAGTTATTACAATAGATAGCAATACAATTGCCTTGCAGTTTGACAAAATATTCTTATCCTTGCTGATGGAGGAGATGAGACAGAAAAATATGGAGAGCCAAAATGGTGATGCCTTGTCTGTACAACGACGGTCCCAGAATAGAAACAAAAATAAGTCATCAAGTGGGAGATCTAAATCTCCAAGAAAACCTGTAAAGGTGGTGTGCTGGAAATGCGGAAAGTAAGGGAACTACAAAAGGGACTGTAAATCTAAAGCTCCTAATAAAGGAAAGGGATCTGATGATGCTCCTTCTGCAGAGGTGAAAACCACCTTAGATGAATGTCGGGATGTGTACTTGGCTTCTTTAAGTACACATGTAGATCATGAGGCATAGTTGATTGGCTTAGGTGCATCCTTTCACTTCACTCCCCATAGAGAGTGGTTCTACAAGTATGAGAAATATGGCGGTGGTGATGTATTCTTAGGGGATGATAGGAAGGCTAGAATCATTGGTCGCAGAAGAGTAAAGTTGAAGTTGCAAGGTGGAAGGGTTAGAACACTTCCGGGTGTTCTACATATTCCTGCATTGGCCAAAATTCTGATTTATGTAAGCAAGATGGATGATGCAGGTGTAAAAATAGTGTTCGAGAAGGATACCTGCAAGATGGTTCTGGGGGCACTGGTATTGATGTGGGGAGCTCGAATTGGAACTCTGTACAAGCTGCAAGGCAGGACTGTTGTTGATGGGTACAACAGTTCCGTGGTTCCTGAAAATGAAGCAAAGATCTAGTGGTCTTTGGAGAGAAGACCATGCTGTGACATCAAAGGCTTGGACATATTGGAGATAAGGGCCTTTGAATACTTCATGGTAAAGGTATGGTAGAAGGTATGATTAATAGCTCTATGGATTTTGATTTCTGTGAAAATTGTGTATATGGGAAGTAGAATCGGGTGAGTTTCCCCTCTAGTGGTAAGAGTGCGAAACAAATATTAGAGCTTGTGCACAGTGATGTGTTTGGACCTGTGAAGGTTCCATCACTAGGAAAGTCTATGTACTATGTATCATTTATAGATGACTTCTCAAGGAACACATGGATATATTTCCTTAGAAGAAATTTGAAGTCTTTGACACGTTTAAAGAATTTAAGGCTCTGGTGGAAAACCAGACAGAGAAGAAGATAAAGGTGCTGAGGACAGATAATGATGGAGATTTTTGCAGTAAGGAATTTGAAGAATTATGTAAGAACTGTGGTATAGCACGACAGATGACTACTCCATATACA
>APFE031184700.1:4923-25248 GCA_000404065.3 Pinus taeda | reverse complement strand
ACAAAGTGTTGGATATTCGTGGCTTTGTTGATGCAGACTAGGTTGGAGATCTGGATCAGAGAAGATCTACAAGTGGGTATGTGTTTAACCTATTTGGAGGTGCTGCCAGTCGAATGAGTAAGAAACAATCTCACTATCAACTACAGAGGTAGAATACATGGTAGCCACTCATGCAAGCAAGGAAGCAGTTTCATTACAGAGATTGTGTTCAAATATGGGGTTAGTGCAGGGAGCTCTAAGGATAGACTGTGACAGCCAAAGTGCAATTGTCTTGGCAAAGGACCCTACATATTTTTCAAAGATAAAGCACATTGATGTTCAGTATCACTTTGTGAGGGATATGATAGAAGACAAAAAGGTGTTGCTGGTAAAGTTGGATACTTTGAAGAATATTGCAGATGCATTGACAAAATTTGTGAGCTCTAAGAAGTTCTCTTGGTGTAGAGAAACAATGGGTGTTACAGGGCTAGATAAATGAATAATCTCTCTTGTGGCCCCCTGTGGAAAGAAAACAACAAGTGGGAGAATGTTGGGTTGTGTTATATTCTTTCCATGACTAGCCCACGTAGTTAATCGAGGGGTTAGAAGCGAGGCATAGCCCCCCCTTCATTGCGCCAAATGTGTAGTGGTGGGAGTCACAGGGGGTTTGAGGTGTGTAGATAACCCACTCTATGGGCTCTGGGGCAACGCCCTGGAAAATTTTGGTTTTGGACCCTATGTTAGGTTGGCAAGACCTACCTATGGTTTTGTACATGATTTTCGCATATGGTTTTGGACGCGATGGTTTTCTGTCCATGGTTTTGGACGTGATGGTTTTTGGTCCATGGTATTGGATGCTTCGGCATGTATAAATATGTATTGTAACATTGGAAGGAACATAATGAAAAATCAAGTTGATAGTCCCGATTTTGGGATCCAGGGGAAAATCTCTGTGTATATGTGTTTTACGTGTTATGCTCTCACATTGTTTATTTTCTGTGTTTTTTAGAATTCTTATGCAGGGAATTTTTGTATGGGGTTAAAAGCTATAGGAAGAAGATCATTAACGTGGAGCCGAGTGTCATTGTGGTCGCCACCAATATCTAGAAGAATGAACATAAAGATCTAGAGGAGGGGGAACACCTCTTCCACTCACATATGTGGGTGAAGGGTTCTCCACTGCAATTCATTGTTGACAACGGGAACCAAAGGAACCCTATTTCAGGGCCTACTAACTAAAACACATTCGCATTCGTACATCATCGGGTGGCTTCACTCAGGACACTATCTCCACGTCAGCCAGCAATGTCGCCTTCCCTACAACATCAAGCCCTTCACATATGAGCTATTGTGTGATCTTTCTCCTCTTGAAGTTTGTGATTTATTATTAGGACAACCATACTTGTTGAAGTGGCGTGCTATATATGAGTCTAGACCTCACTGCATGATTATTAATTTGGGAAATAAGTTGTACAAAATATCAGAGGTAGCCGTACCTACCACCATCTCTTTGGTCTCTACAAAGAAATGCAGTAAGATCATTTCACAAACTAGGAAATTTATTTTCCTTATTATTTGCCCTCAGGGTCAGAAGAATATTGTGGCCATGACTTCTATAGAGGGCTCCTCCACACAACACCAACAGATGGACAAGTTCATGGAGGAGCACAGGGACATTTTCGCCTCACCTACGGGGGTAACACTGCACTGTCAGGTCAAGCACTCCATCAATATGACCCCGGGCATGCCGCTACGCAATGGAATGATCTACCAATGCTCTATTATAGAGAATGATAAGCTCAAGAGGAAAATTCAGGAGTTTTTACAAAAAGGGCATAGGAGGCCAAGCTCATCACCATGTGGGAGCCTGATTGTATTGGTACAAAATAAGGACGGGACCTAAAGACTCTGTATTGACTATCGAGCACTGAACAAGATCATTATCTAGAATAGGTACCTAATCCCACGGATTTATGACCTTTTGGAACAGCTCGAGGGGCCCAAATATTTTAGCAAGATTGAATTGAAGTCTGGTTATCACCAGCTTCCTATCAAACCCTTCAATGTGTAGAAGACTTCCTTCAAATCCAAGGAGGGCCTTTTCGAATGGTTGGTCATGCATTTCGGGTTGATGAATTTCCCCACAACCTTCATGGGATTTATGGACGACATCTTGCTACCCTTCACCAATGCATTCATGGTGGTGTATTTAGATGACATATTGATCTTCAGCCAGAGTTGGGAAGAGAACCTCCACCATATTCGATAGGTCCTCCAAACCCTGCGACAAAACAAGTTGTGTGTCAATTTGGAGAAATGCACTTTTGGCGTGACCTAGGTTCAATATCTGGGGTACATAATTGATGAGCAAGGTTTTCATGTGGACTTAGCCAAGATAAAATTCATTCAGGATTGGCTAGCCCCAACCACTCTAACAGAGCTCCACAACTTTCTGGGTCTTGCCAATTTCTATTGTAGGTTCATGTTAGGGTTCTCTCGTATCACTTCGCCTTTAAGTCACGTCACCAAGGGTAGAGAAAAAGAAAATTTCTTTTGGTCTGGAACCCAATAGAAGGTATTTTCTAAGTTGAATCATCACCTCTGCTCTACACCAGTTCTCACATTACCAGACCTACAACAACCATTTGAGATTGAAAAAGATGCCTCCGACTATGTTATTGGTGCAGTTCTTACTCAATAGGGGCATCCAATGGCTTACGACAGTGAGACACTTTCAGGCACAGTGCAAAAGTATCCCACCTATGACAAAGAAATGTATTCCATTGTGCATGCTTTCCATCAATGCAAGTATTACATTTTGGGGAAGGAAATGGTTATCCACATAGACCACAAACCCCTGCAGTTCATACAAACACAAGGGAAGTTGCTGAACAATCGCCATCAGAAATGGCCCACATACCTGCAATAGTTCCATTTGAACAGTAAGTACAGGAAGGGAATCACCACTAATGTTAACAGCTTCAACTGACCACCAGCCGTGGTACTGATCACTATGCTCGACTCCTCTGGGAACGAGACTTTATGGTGGTTTCATCTTTACAAGAACGATCCAGAATTCGGCAGCACATATCAAGAACTCATAGAACGTAAGCAAGTTACAACTTTTCACATCCAGGATGCACTATTATGGCCCTTGGACACATATGTTTTCCTTCAAGAAAGTGTTTCAAGATGATTTGGGAGGCGCACTATAGTCGGGTTATTGGAAATTTCAGAGTAGAGAAAATGGTGGCAATATTGCAGAATTATTTTTATAGAACAAACCTTCATCAAGATGTTGGGAAATACATTAAATCCTGCACTACCGGTGCCATTTCCAAACCAACCATCAAGAAACAAGGCCTATATACTCCTTTTCCTACTCCTGGTCAACCTTAGGAATCGATCTCCATGGATTACATGTCAAGCCTTCCTTCTACTAAGCATGACAATGACTGTGTTTTCGTGGTCATCGACATATTCTCTAATATGGCCATTATGGTGGCCTGCAAGAAGAGTATCATGATAGAGGCCACTTCTAAGCTATTCTTTGAGTGAGCGTGGATACACTTCAGGATCCCATAGTACATTGTCTCAGATTAGGACAACAGATCCCTAATTGTCTTTTAGTCAAGTCTCTGGTCGATGCTGGATACCAAACTTATTAAGTCCATGACTTTCCAACCCCAAAGTGATGGCCAAACAAATGTCATCAACAAGATGATTGTACACATTCTACGCATGTACAACTCGAAGCATCCACGCACATCAGATGAGAGCATCCCTTATATTCAACACAACTACAATAGAGCTCTCCAAAGCTCAACATGCCACAACTTCTTTCAAGTAGGTCTAAGATTTCATCCATTATGTCCCATTGATGTGGCCATACCATCTACAACTACTGAGATAGATTCAACTCACGTCCAGTCCAAAGCTGACACGTCTAATAGATTCATTAAGCACATTCAACACATCTGCTAGCATGTCCATGATATATTGGATAGAGCTAATGTTAAGTACAAGCAGTGCCAAGATCGACATCGAATGTCACACAAGTTCCAAGTGGGCCATAAAGTTTGGCTACATTTGTAGAAGGAATGCCTTGTTGGACCCCACTAACAGCTTCACTCGCTCTGATATGGGTCATACACCATCACCAAGGTTGTAGGGGACAATTCCTTCGAGATCAACATTCCATCGTTCCTTGGTTTGCACCCGGTGTTTAATATAGATCACATTCAACCATACTTTCCACCATTGTTGGACACATCCGACATTTCAGAATAACTCACACCAACAAAGCTAAAATGGGATTGCATGGAACATGCCACAAATGATCATATCATGGGCACACAGATGAATAACACTCTCCAACAGAAGATCCAACTATATTGAGTTGTCAAAGCAAGCCAATTCCTTCACCAGGGCAAGTCGTTCACTAGGGACCAGGTTCAACAAAAATTTCACCTTGTGGATGCTCTACACACAATGGGGACCATTTATTCCTAAGGAGGGAGGACTGATCCAAGTGGATATTTTTGGCCAGCCTATTCCACCTAGACCTCGAATTGGTTTCATCTGTTTCCTTGTTTATTGCAACATTTACTATGTTTAGCATTTTTTTGGGTATTGAAGTTCTAAAGCAGTTTTGACCCCCTAAATGACGTTTTTAAGGTCTGTAGCAAGCCCATTATTATTGTTGAAAATCGTATAGTACTCAGAGAGATATTTCCAACGAGGTATTGTACGTGCCAAACATAGATAATATGACCAAGTTACGACCCCGAGAAATTGGTTTCTCGACTAACCCCATTGGGGCCCACAAACTCTTGGTGTTCCATCTCCTAGGTTAGGGTTTTGTTTGTTTACAATTTTCCCTTATTGTTCAATAATAAATTGGCCCTTGAGCCTCATTGTAAAATAGTTTAGAGGCATGTAGCCACCACATATCTTCTCAGAGATAAGCTACCATCACTCGAGCAAGTTTATTTCCATGTTATTTGTAAGCATATTTCAGTGTTTAATATTAATGAAATGAAGTGTTATTTCTATTGCATCTCTGTATTTATTGTTATATATGTAATTTGTTGCATTCATGTTTAATTTTGGAACAACAACTCTTTTTACATTTACTTATACAATAAAAATAATGGGTGAGACATCGTCATATGATCAATCATTTCCAAAGTGGTTTCATTTGGTTTACAGTGCTTCCCTTGCACCTTGACTTGCTTGGTCACTTGATTCTGGAGCATGATCAACCTCAAATGGCCAACTATGTCATCGACTATTCCTAGTGGTCCTTCATGAAACATATTCATCTCATTTCTTCCCAGGACACTCCCAATGAATTTATGGCCCCAACGAGTATACACATGAATATGTGAAAACTAGTTCACTTTCCAAATTTCGACATATCCTTCTCCAAGGAAAGGTTTTCTTAAGAAATCACATAGATATCTTAAGGTTGACACATTTCAAACCTATACTAAGTTTCATCATCAAGACAATATAAAAAGAATAGATCCATTAGGATGGATCTCTACTAATTTTAAGTTTCCACCATTAGTAGAACTATTTCATAAATGTTACATGGGCCAACTGTCTCAAGAGACTTGAACCCACACCACATGGGACACAAGTCATGACCTTCTCTACTTCATCATTCCCTCAGGTTATCGTTTTTCTCTTCTATGCGTTGACTCACCTTCTAAGTTTAGGCATCCCATTCTCTGCTTCCCCAATCCCTTGGGTGATATATCACTCAACAAGTTTCCTTGCATAGGAAGAATTTTCTCAGTCAAGGCATACTCTACCTAGTTTGAATAACACAACGTGTGTTATGAAATACCTCAATGTGATCAACACATATTACAAGGTTATAATGTCACCAAAATCACCTAGTTCTTGAATTTTTTTAGCTCCATCATGCGGCTATAACTCATGTTGATATTATGGAGCCAATGTTGTTTGCATTGCAGACAACCTCATATACTCGTGCTAGACAGTTCACTAGTTCTCCTACATCAAGAGTAGATGAGTCTTATGAAATTCCTTGTAAAAAAAATAAATCAATTCAAAACGTACTTTCATCAACACATTTATTTATGAGGTTAACCATAATATTTTTAAATCAATTCAGGTCATAACTTTAATATAGAAATTCTTCAAATTAAAAATTAATATTTATCTCTTTAGTTACTCTTTGCTTCCTTGATCTTGCAAGAACTGAGTAGTTTTTCATACTGACATATAATTATTATATTATTATCTAACTAACAAAGAATAGAATTAAAATATTTATACAATTTACAGATAGAATTAGACTATGAGCATAAAAAAAGGGCCTTGAACCTTATAATCTTCGGTATCAAAGACAAGGTAGACAAGGATAGTTTAGCCATAGCCTAGATAGAATTACATAATAGATTACAAATTGAAACAATGTGTCTCACAAAAGCAACAAGGTTGTGGAAACTAACTAAGAATAAATGAAGGCCGATCCGAATAAAGGTGAGCTCTACTGACCACAAGTATGACGTACTTAGTAAAACATCAAGTCTAAAAGGAACGAGAATATTTATAAATGAAGATCTCATTCCAGAAGATCAAGCAGAATTAAGAAAGGAGGTTCAAAAGGTAAAGGAAGCTAGAAAGGAAGGAAAATGGGAAATAATAAAAAATAGAAAAGACATTATTCAAGATAGAAACCAAAAAGATAATAATAAATAGCAATTCAACATGCTCTAGATTCTTTCTTGGAACTGTCTTGGCTTTCCATGGATCAAAGGCCCCAAGCTAAGTTGGATCTCTAATGATGTTGATATTATTTTGCTTGTTGAAACTTGGGAGCATGAAGAATCTAAGGTCCCTATCATAGATGGCTTTACACTATGGTCTACCTGGAACAAGCGATCCTCCCATAGAGGCATTGGGGGTATAGCTTGTTACATTAAGAAGAACATCTCTCCCCATGCTAGGATTTATAAAAACGACCCTTACAACCAATATAGTTGGATAGAGATTATTGACATTTATGATAAAAAGACATACATTGCAATCCATTATTTCCCCCCCAACAATTCTAACTTTTATAAGAAAAAGAATCTAGATAAAAAGAGTCCTTACAATGGTTTAGAGAATGATATTTCTAGCCTAAGGAATGAAGGTAATATCCTTTTAATGGGTGAATTTAATGCTCGAACTTCAAGCAACCAAGCTATCCTTCTAAGAAATCATTCCAACCCTAATCCTCTTTGGTTAAACGAAGATCTTCCTTTGGCTAGTCGGTACCAAAGGAGCTCTGAAGACCACGGGGAGAATTTGTTTGGGTCAGAGCTAGTCAAGCTCTGTAGTTCTCAGGATCTCATAATTTGCAACGGTCTAAAGAAGTGGCCCAATTCTAGCCAGATGACCTGCATCCATGGGCTTGGTAGCAATGTGGTAGACTATGTTATCTTCGATCTCCCTTTATACAACAAAATAATAAATTTTGACATCTTAAACGACTACAAGCCTGACTCTGATCATAGGCCTTTACTTATAATTCTAAATTTTTCCGTGAATAGAGATCCCATAGAAGATAACATTTATAGACAAAAGAAATTAATATTTGATAGAAATAAAAAATATCTCTTTCTAAATGAATTAAAAACTAATTTGATTCCTTTATCTAGTATAGACAACATAGAAGAACTCTATCATATTTTTACTACAACCCTCTCATATTCTATTAACAAGTTCTCAATTGAAGTTTCAAGCAATAAAAGAAATATAAAAACCAACCCATGGTATGACAAAGATTGTAAAAGTGCGAGGAGAGAAATTAAGGAAGCTATTAATGAATCTCTTAAAATTGACAAGATAAAAATATACAAAGCCCTAACTAAAAGGAAAAAAGGGCAGTATATTCGTAAAAGACAAGAGAATATCTTACACCTCTCTAAGGTAGCCCCTAAGAAATTCTGGAGGCAGATCCTAACTAGGAAAACTAAAGATAATAATAAAATTTCTTTACACGACTGGAATTCCTATCTTAAAAAGCTTTATGAATCTCCAAATGTCATGGATAACTTTGAAACCCTGCTCACTACAAAAGAATGTTTCTCATTAGAAGACATTGATTTTGGGATTAATAGTTTGGCTAATGGGAAATAAGGACATTGAAGGTTACTAGGTGGAAATCCTAAAAATTAGAGGGCTTGTCCTCATCCCCCACATCCACAAGCTTTTCTTCAAGCAGTCAAGAAAGGTTTCCCTAAACCTGGACTCAAAGCCTCATTATCCCTATTTTTAAAAGTGGGGATACAAATAACCCCTCTAGTTATCGGACAATTATGATCAACCCTCTCCTAGCCAAGCTATATGGTATTATTTTGGAAAATAAGTTGAGCATATAGCTTGAAAGTGAAGGTAAGCGGGCTAAAGGCGAAGCGGGTTTTAGAAGGCAACACTCAACAACATACCACCTCGTTACACTTAGGATCATTGTGGAGGAATGTTGCAATGATAAATCCAATCTTTTATGTTTCTTTGTGGACTTTAGAAAGGCTTTCGATATGGTTCCTATAAAGAACCTATGGAATAGACTAGAAGAGCCAAAGGTTCCTTTTGAGTTGAGAGCTGCTGCTATAAGGTTATATGAGAATGTAATTTCCAAGTTAAAGAGCAAGGAGGGGTGGTTGAAAGATATTAAGTGTAATATCGGAGTTAAACAAGGTTGACCCCTCTCCCCTACCCTATTTGGCATTTACATCGACAAGCTAGAAGGTTATTTAGAGGAAGTAGGATGTGCTGGCACGATCTTAGCTGGGATAGTCATCATCCTTCTTCTCTACACTGACGATATTTTCCTTCTCGCAAGGTTCCCATCTGATCTTGATAAGCAACTTAGACTTCTTAAGGATTTCTGCTCTACCATGGGTATGATTGTTAATACTGAAAAAACAAAAGTTATGATTATCAAATCCAAGAAGGACACTTATGCTAATTTTATGTATGACAAGAGTAACTTGGAGGAAGTGTCTTCCTACAATCACCTAGGAATTTATATTCATCACAAGCTCAATTGAACTATAGCATGAGAAAAGGATTAATGGGGGGTGGAAAGCTTATTTTGGTCTTGAAAATAATTGTAAAACAACAAACCTTGTAATGTGGGATAGAAAGAAGTTCATCTTTGAAACTTTAGTCACTCCGGTTATCTTATATGGATGTGAGGTTTGGGGTTGTAGCATCTCTAGAGAATTCTATAGAAAGATCGATCAAATCGAGAAGTGTTTTATAACGTATAACCTCAAAATTAAAAGCAACACACCCTATTCTATTCTACTTATAGAAGTGGGTCTTTCCCCTATCGAGAGCCTAACTATGACCAGGCTTCTATTGTACAAGCACAAACTCAATAACATAGGGGACCATAGACTTCCTACACTAGCTTTAAACTAGAGCCAAAACCACCTAAGGCTGAAGCAAGGTTGGTATAAAGACACCAGGGCCTAGTTAAACCATTGGGAGATCGACGAGAACATTGCATTGCAAAACATTAATAACATTAAAAATATTGTTACTTCTAAGTTCAAAGAAAAAATGTGGTGTGAGAAAGATTTAGCAGCCAAAAGAAAATTAAGATATTATAAGGAGGTCATCAACCCCACCCTAGAAGATCAAAAGTATCTCTCTGTTTTAACTAGCTCAAAAAAGAAAATTAATATAGCCAAGATTAGAACGAACTCTCATGAGCTCCATAGTGAAACGGGTCATTAGACAGTTCCTAAAACACCATGGATGGAAAGGTTCTGCCATCTCTGAGAGAATACGAACATAGAGGATGAAAATCACTTCCTCTTAGAGTGCCCCGCATACAACCACATTAGTTCTCAATTTCAAAATCTCTGTTGCAATACTGACCTTCCTAGCCTTTTAGGATGTCAAAATTACAGTGAGCTTAGAAGGCTTCTCTCCAAGCTTAGGAATAAAATCTTAAATCAAACTAAATAATTCATTTCTTTAGGTCCGATAGACCAAAGTTTGGTCTTAGTGGATGTTACCCATCATCATCATCATCATCATAATATCTAGTTATAAATTGATATTAATATTAATATATTTAATATTAAATTTAATATTAATATATTAATTTTATTTTAGTTATTGGTTAAATATATGTTATATCAAAATAGTATTTTTCATCCATTCAGTTTTGCTTTGAACAAAAAATTATGTCCTTATCCATAGTCTTAACATTAAGAATTTATTTGTGTTAATATTATATTTAAATTTATTATTTTTAAGGAATTGTGAGGTCTATTATGGGTTTGTTAGTTTCCATTTCTATTAGTTACTAACTTGTGTTATTCTTTTTATTAACTCCAATTATTTTCCTTTTTTATATTTCCTTTTCTTGCTTTAATTTTTTTTAATTTTCAATTTAATGACTCCTAATATATTTAAAACAATTTTACTAATTTTTTATTATATATAATATATATATATATATATATAATATAATATATATAATATATATATTGTTAGTATAAACAATATCAATTAATCATATTCTTAATTTTTGGCAATGTTTTTCAACAATACAATATTTTATTAGTTGTTTTATTTTTGTGATAGAATTTTTATTTTTATTGTTTTTTTTATTTAATTAAGCTTTATTTAAGGTAAGAGGCAAGTACTAGCATGCAGGAGAGGATCATGAAACAAATAGGTTTCCCCATCAGATTTCAAAATCTGATATATCAAGGCAAAGCTCTTCAAGATACAAAATATCTCTGGGAATACCAGATAGAACCCCTGTCAACAATCATACTCAATCTGAGAATGAGAGGGGGAGCATCTGTTAATGGCAGAAACAATAACAGAGCTGAAGGGAGTGGTACAAACGCAAGGAAAAAACCAAGTAATACCTCCTTCAAAGACATCCTTCAAGGGAAAAATAAAGAAGAAACAACACCAAATCAAACAGGGATGGATGCCAGGCCATATATTGTGGAACAGCTGGATCATATCCCAGTATACAACATAGACACACCAAAAACAGAGGATTACTGTAATATTTATGAGAGGCAAGCAATAATTTGCAGATTTAACAGCTTTTGGCCCAAACCAGTGGATTTATTCCACTGGATCTTCAAGAACTGGACCTTGCAATGCGAAATACACCTCTGTTCCAAAGGATTTTTTATAGTAAAATTCCTAACGGAAGCTGACAGGGACGCAGTAATACAGGAAGGACCTTGGTTCTGGGGATCTACTGGTCTCTTCATCACACCTTGGTTTCCTGAATTTGATGCAAATACAATGGTTGTTACCAAAATGCCAGTTTGGGTGCGACTACACAACCTCCCAATTCATCTATGGACTGATCAAGTACTAGCTGGAATTGGAAATACCATTGGACAATTCATCAAATGGGACACACAGCGATTGGAGGAAAGAATCTTCACATATGCTCGGATTTGTGTGGAGGTAGACCTCAGCAAAGGCCTACCAGACCATATACAGCTGAAGCATAGACAGAGGAGCTGGACACAAGGATTAGACTATGAAAATACTGCCTTCAGATGCCGAATATGTAGACAAACAGGACACCTACAAAACACATGTCCAGCAGCCAAAAAAGACAGTCGAAGGAAGAAGAAAACGGAAAAACAAGTGAAGGGATGGCAATTTCCCCCACCTGTCACAGATGACGAGGAAGAAGAAGAGATGGAGATTACAAACACCAATCAGCCCAGCAAGATGAACAAAGAACCAACAGCGGAAGACAAAATAACACAGGAACAAATAGAAACAACACATGCAAACACAACAGTGACTATGGATATGGGTAGCAACAAACGACAACATATATCAGACTCGTCTGACTCTGATAAAGAAATCCCACAACTTGTGGCTGAATCTGCACTTGCTCTGATAAGTCCAACAGAGCCACAAGGGATATGGAAAAAAGTTGAGAAGAAAAAGGGGCGAAAACTGTGACTTTCCCCTTTGTACATAATCATATCTGCATATCATGATTTTTACTTGCTTTTGTACACCCTGCGCGGTGTTGATGGATCACTGCACTTTTAAAATAGCACCATTTTTTGACATCTACAGCATATGCCGACTGGCATCTACAACATGTAATTTTTCAATCTTAATGAAAAATTATGATTTTTCCAGTGGAAAAAAAAAAAAAAAAGAGGCAAGTACTAGCTACTATGTAGCCCTTGTTATTATTTCTTAATAAATTATTAATATATTATTAATTAATATATTTTTTATTTTTTATGATTTTAATTTCTTATTATACTTGCCGCAACATGGTATTAGGCATTAAGTTTTTCTTTGACTTTGTGTTCGTCTATTTTTGACCAAAAATTTATGTCGTTTATCCATAGTTTCACATCGAGAATTCAATTTTTATTATTTTATTATTATTATTTAAATTTATTTATTTGTAAGGTGATTGGTTGAGGCCTTATGGGCTCTTATGTAACTTTTATTTCTATTAGTTACTAATTTTTTATTTTTTGTTTTATTTCCTTTTTATTTAACTTTTTTATTTTTAGTTTATTTTTCCTTTTTCTATTATTTACATTTTCATGAATTATAATTTTTCTCCATATTTTCAATTTAAGATGACTTATTATAATAGTAAAAAAATATTTTAATAAATTTAATTATAAAAAATTATATATATTAATAAAAGGAAAACACACACACACATGCACACATATTAAAGTGTACATATATTAATACAAATAATATTAGTTAATCACATTTCTTAAATTTTGGTGATGGCAATCAACAATATGATATTTTATCAGTTGTTCTATTTTTGTGATGAAATCTTTGTATTTTTTAGTTTAATTAAGCAATATTTAAACTAAGCTGCATGTAATAGCTACTATTTAGCCCTTGTTATTATTTATTTTGAGAGTTGCCTTTAGTGAGACTTTTTGGAAGTTTTTTTGGTGGGTTTTTCCGATCTAATTTCTCTAAAATTCAGCATTGAAATCACAAGCTTGACTTGATGCGTAACTCTTGCACAATCAAAGTGCCCTAGAGGTTTTTCAGGGTGTTGAGTCGATATATAAATTCAAAAAACCAATTTAAATAACACAAACGAAGATTTCACCTCAATATTTCTACTAGATTCCGTCACCAGAAAGTCCAAAAAGTCGCATTAAAGACAACTCCTTTATTTTGTATTTATTTATTAATAATATTATTGATTATTATGTTTGACTTTGTATGCATTATTATTAACTCAATATTGTTATTAAAAATTCCCTTATGATTTAATCCCATTAGTTATTAACCATTAATATTATTATACAATAAAAAAAAAATATGTTGAATTTTTTACCATATTATATTATTTATTCTGGTTTTATTTTTCTCGTAATGGTCTTCTTATTTTTTATTTTTATTATTTTTCTTCTAATGGTTACTTCATTTGAATTTTGACCCATTGATTTTGTTTTGAATAATCCTCCCTATTTATACACCTTATTGGATCAGATCCTCTTCATCTTTCTATCTTGGTGATGAACCACATTAGTTGGTTCGAAACAGGTCAACCCCAAAATATGCATGTGATTGATCTTCTCTAGACGAGATATTTCTCTAAACATTATGAATCACATAAGCTTGAGTTAAGAGACTTAGAAAGTCCTCAGTGGTGTGTATGCTCCATAACTCCACGTAGTCTTCAACCAACTCCATCTTTAAATCCATCACACTGAGTGGTTCTCAACCCCAAGGAAAGCATTTAGTGGTGGTTATAATACTCAACACAATATTTTCATACATGTCCAAACAAGCATGGGCATATCATATACCATTAAGGTAGGAATCTGTAGATAGCAATACCATCACACCTCCATTTCATCACACCTCCATCATCACGCCTCCAGGATTAGGAAACCCCCATACCGGGAAGGCTACCTATCCCAAGATTTTCCTGCATTGTGTAGCCATTAGAGTCTTACCTCCAAGCACCCTCTAGGATTTCTCTAATGACATGCATGCAGTCTTATGGCCAAGTACTCATCTAACATGATCCACTACACTACTCATGGAGTCTTATAGTCAAGGTACTAGTTATCACTTGCTCCCATGAGATAAAAAGGTTTCAGAAGCTGCAATTCCATCACAACATTCTTCTTCCTAAAATCCTAGCTCCATGATTCCAATTGTGTTACAATATTTAACTTTCCATGAAATATCTCAAAACTTTGAAACCAAGAATTTTTAATTTCCAAATCCTTGCTTCATCCAGAAGCTTGATCTCATAGACATGAGATCTGCACTCATGTCATTGGGCTCCTTTGTAGGTGTTGTTCATTTGTCATGGTGGCTTTGGTTTCACACACAGTTCTTGAACACTTTTCCTGCAACTTGTTCTTTCAATTAGCTAACACTTATCAATGTTCATATATATATATATATATATATATATATATATATATATATATATATATATATATATATTATATATATATATATATATATACAATCTCTTTATTCCAAAATTTATAACATCCTAAAGTGACTTTAGAATTATCATACTCATAGTAATCTATCACTTCAATTAAATTTAAATAAATTGAAAGAACATTGTTATTGCATGATACATGTGCATCATATTTATTCCAAGCATTTCATAATACAATTAAACATTCATTGTTAAAAACTTAATAAGTCAAGATCTAGAAATGTATATCTATAATTTCGTTAGCATTTTAACTCTTTATTTCACTTAGTAGGCATTACAAAAAAAAATTCAATGTTTCATACCAAAGGTTCCCCGCCTTCACCATATGACTTCTTGGTATCCATGCAAGCATGTATTAATTTGAAACCACGGTTTTCAATTTCAACTAAAGGAATTCTCACTTGATTCCTTTTTTTTCACCTATTTTATCTTAGTTGTTATTACTGGTGGTTTTAGCTAAAGCCTTTTTATGCATCTAGCTGGTTGATGACATTCTTGCTATTGTAATGCTCCATAGTTCCTGAAAGAGTCTTACCTCACATATTAGTCATTTTTCCATGAACTCTATTATTAATAATTTCAATGAAAACATTATAAAGACATATTCATTTACATTCAATTCCAACATGTCCTCATCCATGCTAAGTGCACACTGTTAATCTCCAACCTTTATCATTTTCATTCACACTCACAACAAATATCAGGAGCATAAACATAGCATGTTAATGATAATAGTCATCAACAATAGGTCATTCTTTCTCACTTTCCCAATGGATATTCCATATGACATAGATTCCATTAAATAAACTTAGTATGTTTCTCAAAACATGGCAAATACAAATTCCATTTTCATACTATTGACACGATGATACTTTTTTAAAGATTAATTACTTATCTTACTGCTACTATGCTTCTCAACTAATGACCTGTCAAACCTAACAACATCATTATGCATTTATTTCATTTTCCCATCTTTCTCATATTCATAGAAGATAGAGTACACACACAAAAATAGACTAGACATGCACAATTTCATTTAAGGAAACTCCCTTCTTATGCTATTTTCATAGTTATCATGCCACTACTTGTTTGAAGCCAATCCACCTAGATGTTCTCACATCTTCTTCTGATTTCTATTGTAATTTATCATAGCTTGCACTTCCAATTGTGTTTTATTTAGTTATTATCTAAAGATCCTTTCCTTTACCACACCCAACAAACCACCCAAGTCAAACCACAAAAGGGAAAAAAAAAAACAAAAAAAAAGAAGACCACGATAAAAAAACATGACAAAATACAAAGTAGCATGACCTTGCTCAAATTCAACAAGAAAAACAAGAAGAGAACATATGAAGCCAACAATAATAACAAAGTAGTAAAACATCCCCATTGTTCATTAGTTCCCAACAACTCAACCCATTAAGTTTTGGTTTTCGGTGTGTCCATCACCAAATTATGCAAAAAAAATTAGTTAGATTATTTTCTAAGGTTTATAGCAACCTCAAAATTTTAACACCCCTCTAAATAGTTCAAGAAAGGACTTTTCAATATTTTAGAGAACTTGAGGGGATGCTCCCTTATCTCTTTCAACATTACAAGTTGTTGATTCATATGCCTTGAGTTTGCATGATCTCTTCTTCTTCTTCCATTGTCTATTGGGATAGTCTCTTATTAGGTGTTCCTCTCTACAATTCCAACATGAAAGTGACTTTCTTTTCTCTCCATCCTTACAAGTTCTCTTTCTGGCCCTTTTAGCATGACATTCCTTTACATCTGCAAAGTTTAATTCTTGTTGTAGAAACTCTTTCATGTATAATAGATTATTTAGAAACACTTTGTTCAAAAATGCTTGTTATTTTTTATTTCTAATGAGCCTTTCATTTTTAGCCTTGAAACTCTTCAACTTAATGTTCAATCTCTTGAAGCTTTCTTCTCTTTCAGGGGAACTTTCCCTTTCCTACTCATGATGGACTTTGTCCATGCTATGTTTCACCTTATTGTTGTCCATGCTTTTAGTTCTTGTTTCAATTGAGTTTTCTTATGTGTTGTCACACACACATAGATGTTAGTTATATCAATATAAACCAATTGAATTTTTATCTTGCCATGCCAACACAAGGCATGTTGGACCGAAGTATGTTGATATGTTGTTGTTTAAACATCTAGAACAACCGCATATTCCAAAAATTGAAAGGTGCATATCAACATATTTTTAACCATGTTATCACTAAATTTGTAATCAACATTTTTATTAGTGTTAGCATTATGATTCTGGTTTGGCACTATGGTACAGGTGTTGTACTTGATGGCAACTCACTCAAGTGGCAGATCTCAGTTCAGGCACTCAAAATCATGAAAAATGATGTACCCGCAGGTGATCCTAAGAGAAGTTGCGGTCCTGCAGGTACGTCAACCAAGAAGTGCAGACATACACGCAGGTTCTCTGTTCAGAAGGTGCGGCCCCCAGTTTCACTCACTCCAATGCAGAAAAGCGCGTGCACGTGGGAATCTTTATGAATGGTCCATGGTATTTAGCCTGACATATTTGATCCTATGGTTTTGATCCGTGGTTTTGCATCTAAAAGTATTGATCCAAGCTATTGGGTTCCTAGTATTGAATACCTATGGTTTTGGACCATGGTTTGAGTAAAGGCTTGCCTATAAAAAGGAAAGGAGATCACTTGGCTAGGTACTTGTGAAATTTGAATATCTTAAGATTTGAAATTTTGGGTGATTAGTTTTAAAAGCTAGATCTAAATCAAGGAGAAAACTTAAGGCGAATCTATTGATAAGTCATGATCTCTTGGGCGCATGAACAGATCTGTGGATCTGACTGACTGTGGCACATTGGAGGACTGTTAATTTGGCCCTAATCAGAAGTTCATAGGTGATCCACGGTGTAAGTGCGGGGGTACGCAACGCAGGAGAAAGCGCAGTGCGGGGGTACGTAGCGCAGCAGAAGGCGCAGTGCGAGGTATGCAGCTCAGGAGAAAGCACAATGCGGGGGTACGTAGCGAAGCAGAAGGCGAAGTGCGAGGTACGCAGCGCAGAAGAAGGCACAATGCGGAGGTACGCTGACAGGCAGATAGTGCAGGTGCATATCTGAACAGAAGTATGCAGGACAGATGAACGAGTGATGCGGAGATACACAGAGTAGAAGACCGACCAGTGCGGATATTCGCAGGCCCCTCTTGGTGAAGTTGCGGACTTATCTTGAAACATTTGTTCGCTGTCTTTTATCTATTTCTGTAGAGTTCTGGGTTTAGATTTCTGGTATTACTTTTCTGTTTAAAACATTCTAAAGAGTTGGGTGATTCATTGGTTGATTGTATAAGGAGATTGGGTGATTTGCATGTACTTGATGATTATTTAATCTTCTTGGATCCAGTCTGAAAATTAATGAAATGTGGTCCTTAAAGAAGTAAAAGAGCTAAGGGGGTTGTTGCTCCCTTCCAGGAGAGACTGGAAAACGAGAGAGAGTTGTAGCTCTCTGCAGGTTGTAGCATACGTATTGGTAAAGGACTGCACCAGTACAAAATCCTTGTAAAAGAAGTTTCTAATTGAAAGATGATAGAGATATATTGCAGCAGGTGGTTTTCACCCACATTGGGTTTCCACCTTATATCTGGTGTTCTTTGGTGTGCCTATCTATTTTTCTTGTTCTTGTTTATTATTATATGGCACTGACATACAAATTAATGATCAATATCTGAAGAATAAATAAAGTATAAATCTGGAAGTATATTGAAAATAATCTGGTAATACTGATTCACCCCCCCCCCCCTCTCAGTATTATTTCCAACAATTGGTATCAGAGCAGGTTCTTCAGAAGAAGCTTGATCGCTTGAAGAAAGATCTTTTGTCATGAGCAACTACGAGAGGGAAGCATCAATCAGGCCACCGATTTTTGATGGGACAAACTTCATTTATTGGAAGGTAAGAGTTACTGCCTATCTTCAATCTCTTAGTACAGAAGTCTGGGATATCATAGATACAGGGTATACTTTTCCATCAGCAACTGCTACAGATCCAGATGAGAAGAAGAAATATGAAACAAATGCAAAGGCGATCAATACTCTATTAGGATGCCTATCTCAATCAGAATTTGTCAAGGTAATGCAGTTTAGATCCGCAAAATAGATATGGGACAAGATTTTTCTGAGCTATGGAGGATATGATAAGGTAAAACGAGCAAAACTTCAAACCCTCAGGATTTAGTATGAAAATCTCAAGATGTATAATGATGAAAGTGTGGCTAATTTTTTTCCTCGTGTAGATGAGATTGTTAATTGTATGAAAATTTTGGGTGAAGAAATAAAAGAGGTTGTTGTGGTTGAAAAAGTTCTAAGATCTTTGTCCTCTAGATTTGAATCTAAAGTTTCTGGTATAGAAGAAAAGGAGAATCTACAAAACCTTAAAATTTCACAGCTGCACGGAATTCTAACTGCTTATGAAATGAGGAAAGGAGGTCCATCAGGAGAGTAGCTACCTTCAAGGCTTCAGGCAAAGGAGAGTACTATGAGTCAGGACACGTGTCAGAAGAAGAAGAAGAATCAAATTTTGTCAGAAATCTTCAACGGGGTATTGGAAGATTCAGAGGTAAGTTACCTTTCAAATGTTTTGCTTGTGGAAGAGTAGGTCACTATGCTGCCAAATGTCCTCATAAGGATAATATTGACAAGGGGAAGGAACCTGTTGGATGGAACAAGAAACAGAATGCAAATAAGAAAAGCTATTACACTCCTGAAGATAGTGATGGACTATCAAATAGCAATGAAGATGAATGAGGTAATCACTATAAACTTTTAATGGCCTTTGAAGATGATGATTACATGAATGCTATATATGTGGATGGTTTTTATGAAGAGATTTCTAGACTCAAAACATGTTTAGAAAAAAAGAATGTGATCATTGATACCCTGCAATTTCAATTTGATGAAAAAGAAAAATTTCTTGAGAAGTTAGAATGTGAAATTGTTGGCCTTAGAAAAAAAATTGAGAAAACAAAGGCCCTTAATCTTAAATTTGTTAAAGGATCTAAAACTCTAGATGAGATTATCAATGTGCAGTGTTCCCCTCTAATCAAGACAGGTCTGGGGTATAATGGTGAAACATCTCAAGCTTCCACCTCCAAAAGTTATCTTGATGCAACAAGAAGGAGTGAGCAAAAGCCTAATAGGAATCATCAGGTAAATTAGGGACAATCTTCATCAAGAATGAACAAATACTATCAAGAAAATCGAGGGAAAGCTACCTTAAGGACAAATAGAAGCTACAACCAACCTCAGGTAAAATTTTCCCAATTTTCTTCAAGAATGGATGTCAATAGAAACTACAATCGGATGGATGATAGTCGTAGGAATTTCTTCAATGGCCAATGTTTCTCTTACCATAACTTTGGTCACAAAGCAACTGAATGTGTTGCCTATAAGACAATCATGACTAGAGGAGCTCAAAAACAAAGAAGTATGCCTGGAATCATGAAGAGGACCTATAACAACTTTTCCGCCCTTGAAAGTGACGTTGAATGTTCTATTTGTAATAATTTTGGTCATGAAGATTCTGAATGCAGGAGCAGGTTTTGGAAGGAACAAACCTCAAGTGGCAGAACATGGAGAAGGAAGGAACCGCAACCAGAAAGATGTGGGATAGCTTTATATTCAGAAGGACAGTAAAATCAATGTACATCGACAGCGGATGTTTGAAGCATATGACAGGTGATAAAGAAAAACTTGAATCATATACTTCTTTGGAAAAGGGAAAGAAAGTTTCTTTTGGAAATGATACCCCTGCAGCCATAAAAGGAAAAGGCACTGCTCAGTTGAAAGAAAAGGTCAAAGTTGGAA
>APFE031184697.1:1868-14323 GCA_000404065.3 Pinus taeda | reverse complement strand
CCTGGTTTTCTTGAAATTCTCATTCACAATTCCTCATTGGCGGTGAATTCTGTTAAAATAAGATTAAAGAACATAATTCTTTTTTGTCATTAAAAGAATCTTCATTAGCCTAAACTTTAAAAATAAAATAATTTAAAAGCGATTCAAAGCGCAAAGGCCAAAGCCAAAATCAGCAAAACTTTGAATCTCCATTTTTAAATTTAGGGCAAATCCCTAACATTGCCGACATTACTTTAATGGTCTTAAAAATTCCGAGATTCTTCCCTTGCGTTTAGACTTTGCTGATTCTTCCCCTGGCCTCCGCCTTCGTTTTTATTCGTCGGCCCTCAATTAATACATGTCCTTGATTGTATCAGAAGCTAACTTTAATGTATTTGAATGATGTTAGGTTAAGCAGAATCGGCACCATATGTCCATGTACAGGGTTTCTGTAATAAAGAAACCCTAACCCAGCCCCACTGGGTCTGGTCAGATAAGATATAATAAACATTTTTTGAAATTAAAGTGGATGATACAGGGTATATTCTTGGATTTGCTTCAAAACTGTGGATTGTTGAATGCCATGGTATATTCTTTAATACTGCGCCAACCAATTTGGGGACGAAGAAACATGCTTATATTACGGAATGGTAGATTGTATTGAAGATAATGCTCGCATTTATTGACTGTTACTTCGAAGTTATCCAATTAAAATATTGGATATAATATTTTTTAATGTAAATATAATATTTTCAGGAAACACCGTGTAAAATTAAAAATCTATTTAGATCTAACGTTTTGCTAGTGAAGCGTCCATATTTTAGCATCCGTGTAGAATTCTTTTTTTTCTGTGAACTGTTTTGTCCCTTTTCTTTTTTATGTTGTATATGTAAATATTTTTGTTTTTTATGTTGTATATGTAAATATTTTTGTTTTCAACGAAAGTGGAGTCGTTTTATATGTAAACATTGCATCATTTTATATGTATAATTAATTTTTTTAATTATAAATTTAATTATAAATTTACATTATTTTAGTGAAATTTATATTTTTTAATCTTTTTAACATAAAACGCAATGTTTAAAAATTTTAAAAATTTCCTCTTTTTTTTACATTATACTATCCTTATGTTAAAAACATCATTCTTCACGTACCTTACATGGTGGGGTTAATTAAAAACCATACCCCAATTGAATCTCATATTTCATATGATCAAAAACATTGAGATGAATATAGAATATATATTGTAAGCGATGATATAAAGAAGTAGGTAGGTATTAAATTACATAATATACTAATATATATTAATATATAATTAGATGAGAAAGAAAGAACATATAATTTTATTTACAAATTAAATGGTGTATTACATTAAAACATATTCATGTTATAATTTATATTTTCAAAATTAAAATTATATATATAATATATTATATAACATAACATAACATAACATAACATGGGCAAACTATATAATCATGTTCATAGGAGACATGTTTTGTGATAAATTTGTTAATTAATCAATTTTAATTAAAAGTGACGAAAGAGCATAACTACTTTTGAGATATATCTCAACCTTTGATTGTGACTACTACTAAGAATATTCTAGAATATTTTATGGAGGTTGAATCCTACCATTCACCTAATAATTATTAATAATTAAATTAAAATTCTAAGAACCCTATTCCAAAGTAGACACTGGTTTATTTTTAATTAAAACATTAATGTTAGTAGTTGCATAACATGCATTACATTTATTTTATTTTATTTTGTTGGCTTAACTCAATGAGATTTGAATCTTGAATCTCATTGTTTATATAATACTTCATATCATGAGAGTCAGTAATTGAGTTGCCCCCATAGACCTTATAATTTTTTTTTGGGTAAACGCCCATAGAGGATTTGAACCAGTGATCTTTTCGCATGGAGTGCTTTAACAGTGCACGCATTCATTATCAATCCAAAGCCTCATGGGAAACATACGTTGCATTTATTGAATTAATGTTTTTAAGTAATTAATATTTTTCAAAAACTAAATCTAATTAAGGGTTTCTGGGTGTTGGAGAATCAATTGTGTGTGTGTGCGCGCGTGCCAACTTTTTTGTTGCTAATAGAAAAAAAAATATTCTCTCTTGTTTAATTTCAAATGTTGCGTTATGCGATGTTTACTCTCATCATGAGTTAATTGTTGAATATTGGTTTGGGCCCAAACTTTCAAGAATCAGATTTACTATGGGTACCATCCTCCAAATGAGGGGATGCAACATCCTATGAAATTTCACAAGCCGAGATCTATAAATTAGACCAAAGGATTAGCAGGATTTCCCCTCAATATGGTCCAAGTTTCAGCTTCTGAAATTTCCTAGAAGATATGTTATATCAGAAATGTCAACATGACCTATTTAAAGTCGCAGTTAGCCAGCCCAACTTTCTTTGATCATATTTCCTAAAATATCATGATCCAATATATGAAAGTTGGACTACATGATCAATGGGATTTCTTCTAATTATCATCCAAGTTTTAGCTTCTAGAACCTCCCAAAAGAAATGTTATAGCAGAAATGCCGACATGACTTGTTTAAAAATGCATCTAGGAAGCCCAACTTCCTCTGATCATATTTCCTAAACTTGTGCGACCCAAAATCTAAAAATTGGACCGGAGGATCAACATGATTTCCCCTAACTACGGTACAAGTTTCATATTTTGGAACCTCGTGGAGGACAATTTATAGCATAAATTCCAACATGACCTATTTAAAGAGGAATTTTGGAAGCATATCTTCCTCAACCAATGTTTTTACAAAATTTAATACATATAAAAAATTACAACCAAATAGTATAACAACTATAGCCATGATAAATTTGTTGAAGGATTTATACATGTAAATATCAACTTGTTGAAAAGAGAAATTAAATAAGCATGCGTGTCACAAAAATCATCTATTTCAGAACTATCATTAACACATAAATAAATATTTATTTTTTATAGCTATAAATATATTGGAAATTAAAGTAGAGTGAGCCACGTTCCACCCCACCATTGACTCGATTGACCTACATTAATTCTCACAGCTAAGCGCCCTCATGCTAGATCTTGATGCCTTGAGGAGAACTTAACTTAAGGGTATTTCACACACTCAAATTTAGACCAGATTTTAACACTAGAAGTGAAGGCCATTCTCCTTCACACACACACATAGGAAAACTCAGTTATCAACCTTTCCATCGTTGACCAAGCTCACATTCATAGAAATACCATGAATTTTTTAACAATGCAAGGAATTCATTCTCTAATCTATTTAGTTCCTCAATCCTCCCCTTTTCAATGTTATATGTGCCACACATAACTAGGACCATTTAGTACTTAGAACCATCTAGTCCAAAGAAAAAGTGATGCGACACATTTATTTCCTATCACGTAATTTGTCACTCACAACTCGTAACCAGTCATAAGGTCTTAACCTCTTTGGGTTCTGTCACCAATCCTCTTTTCAATTCACATTTTTTAAGTGAGAGAGAGAGATGGATGAGATAGTAATAAAGGAGAGGAAAACTAGAAGCTTAAGAACTAGGAAGAAGAACCCCTTGATTGTTCCTTCCTTTTATTTTTACAATCACCCCTTGACCCTTCATCTCCCCAACCTTTCAACTTATTTGGAACACTGATCATCACATTAAAGGGAAATGTTCACCCATGGTAAATTTTTCCTCTTAAGTTATGTTTCCCCCTCCCAAAGGCATCATAATCTGTTGGTTGTCCCCTTCCTTCAACTCTAGAATTTTTATTAATAAAAATAAACATTACATCATATAATAGAGTCTAACATCATAGGATCAATTGGATCCCCAACATTATATGTTCTTAATTACATTAGAAAAGTTTAGGTAATTAAAGGTGTGTCACATTAGCCTTGAAGTAACATTAGTGTATTCATATATACAACAAAATAATTTGACATACATGCATATATAGATATTAATTTAAACTTAAATTATTTCATATACTTGAGCCCATCTAGATTCATTGTTGAACCTTGGCTCTGATACCACTTTGTTACATATCCCTACTAAATTTATCCTAACTACACTTGCAAAAAAATGATTTTCATCTCTCATACATTTTGTCAAACACTTTATAGGTAAAATCTTTCTTTAAATACTTTGTATACAACCAATTATGTAGTCTTCTTCTTGTAGACATTTTGTCAAACATTTTTTACATGAAATCAAATAAGAAATATTGCTTTGATTCCATTAGTAACATCCTAACTGAAATATACCACTCAACCATGCAACTTTAAATTTTTGTCTTTGATATATCTTATCAAATTAGTTTGTATGTGAATTGTAATAAAACACCTTTAAAACATTTCTTCAAATGATTTGCATGCAAATAGGCATATATAAGATACAATAGTAATATCATACAATAATTCTAAGACACAACAATACTATCCCCATCGACAAAAGAATATTTTCATTTGGGGATTTCATCAAACCGATTGTATGCAATGAATCGTTAAATCATTTAGGAATTTCTTCAAACACTTTGCATGCAAACTAATCAAGTAAATTCCTCAAGGCATATCTCCTAAATTATAGTAGTCCAAGTTCTGAAATATGAACCATATGATTAGTGGGATTTTCCCTCACTGTGATCCAAACTTTAGTGTTTGGAACCTCCCAGATAATAAGTTATAGCATAAATTCCAAATGACATGTTTGATGGATGATTTTATGAGCATTTAGGAAGATCAACTTCCTCTTATCGCATATCCTAAAATGTTGCAACCCAAGATCTGAAAGTTGGACCAAATGATTAGCAATATTTCCCCTCACTACATACCAAGTTTCAACCTTTGGAATCTCCCAAAAGAAAAGTTATAGCAAAAATTTCAACATGGCATGTTTAATGCATGATTTTAGGAGCATCCAAGAAGCTCAACTCCCTCTGATCATATTTCCTAAAATATCACAACCCAAGATCTAAAAATTGGACCATATAATAAACAAGATTTCCCTTCACTAGGGTCCAAGTTTCAGCTTTTGGAACCTCTTAGAAAAGCATTATAGCATAAATTTAAACATGACTTGTTTAAATATGCATTTAGGAAGTCCAACTTCTGATGATCATATTTCCTAAAATATTGCAACCCAAGATCTGAAAATTGGACCAAAGGATTAGCAAGATTTCCTCCCACTATGGTCCAAATTTCAGCATCTGGACTTACCAGAAAAGAGTTATAGCAAAAATTCAAACATGACTAATTTTAAGAAGAATTTAGGAAGCCTATATTCCTTAACTAGTGCTATTATAACATTTAATACGTATAAAAAAATAGAACCAAATAGTATAATAACTACAACCATGATAAATTTTTTGAAGAGTAAATGCATGTGCATATAGACTTGCTAAAAGGAACAATTAAATAATCATGCATTTCAGTAAACCATCTATGCCAAAAATATCATTAACAAAAACATAAATATTTATCTATTACAACAAGAAAAATACTGGAAATTGAAGTAGGGTGAGCCACATTCCACCCCACCATAGGCTCAATTGTATTGTAATTTTTCTCACAACTGGCCATGACCCCTATTCCAAATCTTGATTCCTTAAGGAGAACTTAACTTAGAAGTATTTCACACACTCAGATTCCTTAAACTAGATTTTAACATCAAAAGTGAAGGATGTTTTCCTTCACAGACACACACACACACACACACTGTAAAATTCAATGATCAACATTTCCATCTTTAACCAGGCTCACATTAACAAAATTACCATGCAGTTCTACACAAAATAAGGGAGTCCTTCTCTGATATCTGAAAACCCTTAACCCTCCCCTCTTTAGTGTTTTATGAAGCAAACACAACCATGAACATTCCAAATCCTCAGTGCCATCTATTCCAAAGAAAAAATTATGCAACACATTCATTTCCTATCACATAGGTTGTCACTCACAACTCTTAACCAGTGATAATGTATGAACCTATTTGGGTTTTATCACTAATCCGTTTACCAATTTGATATCATCAATTCTTTTACCAATTTGAATTTTCTCTGTGTGTGTCTATGTGTGTGTGTGTGTGTGAGAGAGAGAGAGAGAGAGAGAGAGAGAGAGGGTGATTAAAAGCTTAAGAACCATGAAGAATAACCCCTTGATTGCTCCTTCCTTGTATTTTTATAATCATACCTTAACCCTTCATCTTCCCAACTTTTTAGCTCCTTGGGAAGACTAACCATCACATCAAAAGGAAAATATTCACCCAAGGTATATTTTTCCTCTTAAGTCAAGTTTTTCCCCTTCCGAAGGCATCACAATTTGTTGGTTGTCCCCTCTCTTCAGCTTTAGCATTTTTCTTAATAAAAATAAACATTACATCATATAATAGAGTTTTGCATCATAACATCAACATTGACACCCTTGCATTATATGTTTTTAATTACAATATAAAATTTTGGGTAACGAAGGGGGTGTCACAAAATGTCCCACATCAAGAACCATTTTTGTAATATTTTTTTAAAAGATAAGTGTTATGTTATAAGAGTTGTATATATTGTTTATGATGTGTATATGCATTCTTAATTTCTATTATGTTTAAGATTAGTTGTGCATTTTATATGTCTACATGTTTAAATGAGTTATGCATGGATTTCATGTCTTCTACATACACCATTGTATCATATGATAAGGTACATTATAATTAGCATATTAGATCATCAATGAGACAAATTAAGGAATTTTGAAACTATAGAGTGGATAGAGTTAGGGTTATTGTATTGTCGGTTAGATTGTTGTTTAGGTGCATTACATAAAGACATGAATTTATGTGGGGATTTATTGTATGGAGTATTTCCAGTCTCTCATTTCATCAAATAGTAATTGATCTCGTTGATAAGCAAGTTCTCATGTTTGAACAACTATATCTTAGCACGAGACCTACACATGTTATAATCTATTATAGAATTCTCTTTGTACATTGCTCAATTCATTTTGTACTTTGCAATCATAGTCAATAAAATTTGAAGTCTTATGCTTTCTAGATTTATAGTAGTTAACTTAGTTTTTCAACAATGTATTTTTTTTCATATTCTTTTATTTTATTTTCTACATCCAAAGTTTTATGAAATTTAGCCAGTGAAATAGCTAAACTATCAAAAGTAGAGTAAGACACACTCAACTTTCTTATATCAATCACTACATTCTTTGTGGTGAGAACCACTTCAAGATCCAAGATTATTCTCTTACTTTTATGCTTCTTTATCACTTGCATTCTTTGTTTATCAAACCAAAACAATTCTAGATTAACAAATTCATCAACTAGTATTAGAATAAGGAGATAACCTCTTGCAATCATGCCCAGGCCAAAAGTAGTAGCAAAGGTTTGAATAGTGAAGACTTCTTCCATTAGTGAAGAATCTTGTTCATCAATATTTCTGTCATTTTCATTGGACTACTGCACTAATTCTTCCCATTCTTATCTTGTCTCTTACGCTCCAGTATCATTTAAAAATTTTCTCCCTTACTTTTCTTCTAATCTCTTCTATTCCTTAGCTTTACTTTGCCTTCTTCTTTAGCTAACTCTGGTAGCTTTACTTCTTTTATCTCAATCTCATCTTGTTGAAGATAGAAACAAGAAATACTAAATATAGAAGTGCTAAAAATAACATTGATATAAATAGCATTTCGGGATACATTCCAATTTTATTTAGTCCCTGAGCTAAAATTGAGAATTAAAATTCGAATTTTATCTTAGTAGCTGTTTGAAAAATAATTAATTAATTCATCTTGAGTTAATTAGTTGGAGAAAATCAAACATGAAGTCTATGTGAAGACATGCAACAATTATCCCTTTGATTGAGGAAGTTATCCCTTAATTAAGGAGATCAGGATGAGTTGTACTTTGATTGTAATTAGTTAGCTCAGTTAACTGAGTTAAGTCTAGTTAGATTAGTTCCAACAGTTTGTGGAACTGATTGTGAGTTCAGTTAGTTAATGCATGCATGCATGTAACTAGTGTACTTCAAAAAACTGAATAGTCTCTCATAAATAACTCATGCATGTCAATTCAGTCAGAGGCCTAGTTGAGATCAGAGGATGGGACAATGTACTATCAGTGGTAGGAATATTCCCTTGAGGATATCTCTTGCATGCAGAAAGAATTCATTACTTGAGGATTGCATAGTTATTTATGGGTTTGGTGAGTTGTGTGAGAGGTGAATTCACAGAGGTGGCAGCCAGAGGACCCAGGAGAAACTGCACAAGGAAATAGGAGGCTTGGAGGACTGAAGGAAGGCATATGTTGTGTCTATTCAGTCTATGAGCAACATTGAAGGATTGTACTGAGAGCAGGATAGCTTGTGAGCTAAAGCTTTGTGTAATCCAGAGATATTTCCATTTGTATGATAATATAGAGATCGAGGTTTTTAGCTGAGGCTTTCCCCAGAGTATTCTTATGTGTTCATGTGTGATTGATTTCTCATTCTTTGTTATATGTGTTTTATTTGATCTTGCTCAAAATCGATTAAGCTTCCGCAATTTTGTTTGTAGAAGTAGATCAAGTATTTTGCTTTATTATATTGCATTATCAGGTGATCTACAGTGAGAATTTCTACACATCTTTCAACTTCTAAACCTCTACATTGACTTTGGATTTTTTCTCTACTTTGTCTTTTCTTTTAGCCTCAACTTTATTTTTGCCTTTCTCTAATGCTTCTATCCTTCTCTTTTCCTATTCTTTTCTTTTCTCTTAAAGGGTTTGTCTCTCAAAAACAACCCTTTCAACTTACGTATTCTTTCTTCTCTCTTTTTCCTCACCAATAACTTGTAGATTATTTAGAATGTCTTCTAAATTAATGCTCTTTTATGAGGTTTTTAGATTCAATCTCTTCATGCTATCAGGGGAAGGAGATCTTTATATTAGCTCTATATTTCTTAATAATCCCTATGGGATCATGCTTTTCAGTTCTTTCAAGTTTAAAATGATATTCATCAGTCTTTTCTCCTTCCATTCCATTGCAAGTAGCATCGATTAATCCATACGTGCCTAAATACGGAGGATCATTTGGGCCACTGAATCTTATGATGTTTGATTAGGCATGCATTAAGACCATGTAGAATAGTTTGGGATTTATTTCCTAAATGAGAAACCTATTTGGTATATAATATAGAAGTGTGTGAGGTGCCGAAGTAACACCATATATCTCTATACAAGTGGATTATTTATCTAGGTGCTAATCTCCATTCTCTTTTAATTCTTCCATATCCTTTAGAGATATACTTGGGCAAGATTTATAGATATTTTCTCATATAATGGCACTAGGAAGCCATCATAGATAAGGGAAAATTAAAATTTATACATGTTTTTCCATAAGTATTTAAAATAGACATGAATAGGGGGTTTATTTAGGTGCCAAGACCAACCTAACCTTATGAATGTTTTGGAAGCTCAAATCACATGAAATAGGTTGGAAGACAAATAAAATTATGGGGTTATTCATAATGCAGCTAATTGATCCTTTCCTATAGATTCTACTAATTAGTTGGATAGGATAGAAACCTAGTTGAAAATATTTTCACTCTTAGTTAACTCATACATCATTCGCACCCACCCTATCCTCACATGATTTGCATATTTTTCTCAACAAACCCTAGTTTCTAATTGGGTTTCTTATATCTAACTTGACTTAAAGCGTATAATGGGAAATGCTCACTACTTAGAGATTTGAAAGTCCTCCCTTCCTCATACTAACAATTAAGGATATCACAATAGTTATGTTCATGAATAAATACTCTTAGCCACTCACTAGAGAAGTAGATTTCAATATTTTACATCTTGGATCAAGCTTCAAATTCAATCAATGTGAATGATCTAACACAATTTCCTTGGTTATTCAAAATCCTTATAGCGCTAATCTATATATTATGTATTAGAAATATGATCATTTCTATGGAAGGAATTATTGCAGATATGGATACTGCATTGTGTAAGAAGGATATCTTTAATTTTAGTGATATTTTGAGTTCTTCTTATTCTCTTTCATCAAATTTATCATGATTCCTAATCCCTTTCTTATCTTCATTCAAATGAAATAATTCATTGTATCTATGGGACCCATCTTATAGTAGCATACAAAGTGTTTACATAAATGGGCATCTTAATATCTTTAGGAGTTTTGGGGTCCATAATTGGTTTCTTTCCCTTGATAGAATTCTTCTACATTTTAATTGATGATTTCAGCATTATGGGTGTCTTCTTTCCTATGTGTTGTTTCCTAAGTATCCTCTATGGTTTCAATTACATCCTTTGGTTAATGTGATATTGGTTGCTAATGTACACATTTCCTCCTCTTTTTTTATCCTTTGGTAGCCATATAGAAATTACTGCATGTTAATGTAACATAAAAATAGGACACCTAGGGTTTATCTAAAAAAAAAAATTAATTGAATTAACAAATTCTCTCTAGAAATTTGAAATGAAATCTGGTTGTTAAGGATGATAATATTGAGGTTGACTTAAGGAACAAGTTGTTGTATTGGATATATATCTTTGAATTCAACTACGATTTAAAATCGAAAGCCAAGTTTTCTCCAATTCAATTCATAGGTAAATACAAAGGAGATTGAACTTCATGCAAGTGGCCCATGCAAATTTTTCAGGGTGGGAAGAAAAAATCTATTGAGATGCAAGGAATCACTAGCTAGATTCAAACCAAAGAAAAAATTGAATGCAATTGGATTAACATAACCTAAAACAAAGATAATGCATTTAAATAGCTCATTTTAAAAGCACAACCTACTAAGAAAACAACAACATTTTGCAATCACCTACTTGGTTTGTGAGGTTGTGTTGTGGCCAACAACAACCCCCCCTTTTTTCATTTAAGTGTTTGTCCAAAATGCTAAATGAATGGGGACCCCTAGTTTAATTTTGAGAAAAATCAAGTTTTCCTTCTTCAAAATAAGGTTACCATCGTAAGCTTAGATAGGTCTTTCGAATATTTTTAACCTAAGTCTACGATAAGGTAAAGGTCTTTAAAAAAATTGCATTACAAAAAGATAGGAAATGCCTTCATTCCCTTATAAATATTGGTATGCGCAAGACCCCCATGTTAAGCCTAACGTCGCATCGCAGTAAAGTATTGTTCATAAGGAAAAACCTCAAGATCTGCCGATCTGCGATAACACCGATCGCAAGATCGCATATCGCAGAAATAAACTGGTAATACTTAACAAACATCAAACTTCTGCGACCCGCGATGTTGTGACCTGCGATGTTGCGATCGCCGCGATGGCGCAATCTGCGATCTGGCGATTTGCGATTAGTGCGACTTGCGATGGCACGATCTTCAATGTAACATAAGCAAATCATGAATCATTTAATCACGAATCCTTCGGGCACGCCATTCAAAGAAAAACCACTTACCATAATCTGACCCCAGATCATGCGCTTTTAATGATAGTAAATGGATTAGTTGTCATAAATTAAATGAAATGAAGACACGTGCTTTTGTAAATAATTATTTCATGTAAAGTGGTATATTTGGTATATCTGTTGCATTTAAAACTCTCCCATCACCTTTCTCAATCAGTCATTTCCACTTCGCTCGTAATCTGCAGGAACTAAGAGATAAGAAGATTCAAAGGCCGAACGCAGGAGCAAATGGGAAAGAAACATAAAGCCCAAGGCTCCGAGACGAAGGAAAAGATGAAGGAGATGGCGCCCTTGTATACAGACACTGCATGCAACAGGGACAAGAATTTCGACCTGGGAAGGCATGTATAGGCTGCTGGAGGAAGAAAATCCTAAAGTAATGAAGGTTGATAGCGCCGCGGGATCACAAAACTCTTCTGAGGCATCCTTAGAGGAGCTAGCATGTTCATTTCTTCACCGAATAGCAGCTAGACCCAAAATTTTTCCGTATACAGATATGATCAGATGGATACTTGAAAATGCAGAGTTACAAGGCAGACAATTCAAATTTCAGGGACATGGGCTCATAGGATCATTCGCCGCGCAAGACTTAAAGCTTATGAATCATCTTCTTGAGCCTCAGATGACCTACAACGTGCAATTTGTCAAGAAATTTGTAGCAGAGAACCCAAATCTGGCAGAAACCACTAAAGAATGGACCAAGAGAGGAGCCGCTAAAAAAGGACAAAAACGGTATGTACGGCATTGGTTCCCTCACATCTCCGTATTGTTTTGCTGCGGCCATGCTTTGCAGGCTGTTTGGGATGCTAGACATAAATAAATTTTCATCTGAATGGCTACCACTCATGGACGCCGCCACGAACGCCGATATCGTGGATTGGGCCAAGATATTTTCTGATAACCTATACACTGCTGTTATGAATTACCGGTCTAAGAGATCCTTGTCTCAAAGGGTCTATCCTCCTTTTTATCTATCTGCTTATATTATGGATTATATTTGCTATGTATCTAAATTCCCAACTATGGGTTGGAAA
>APFE031184671.1:66235-79221 GCA_000404065.3 Pinus taeda | reverse complement strand
AACCATGACATACATCATTATTTTCACCATCCATATCATCATTCATGAATTGAGTGCCTACCTCGATCAATTTAGCAAGCAAGAGGGCAATTTAGTCGATTTGGAGTGGTTCTGTAGAAGACAGCTTGAGTGGTCGCGCCCCTGCTCTGAGTGGTTGCGCCCCGCCTGAGTGGTCGTGCCCTTTAGAAAAATACACTGCAGAGGGGTCGCTGAGTGGTCGCGCCCTACCCAACTGGTCGCGCACTGAGCCTGAGTGGTCGCGCACATTCACAGCCTTGTTTGAGGGCCTTCCTGGTATCGGAATCAGGCGTAGGATGGCTTGTTGGAAAGGTCTTTGAGTCTAATTTCCAACCCAAGTTGAATTTTTCAATTTGGAGTTGATTTGACCTGTCAAAAATCAAATCTCCCAAGACTGGTCAAAAAGTGCCAAATGAGGTTGCCTGAAAGAAGAGTGTTGTTGCAGTCAACTTTTGAATAACTTCCTCAACCCAAAATTGAGCTCATGATAGCTCATTGGAAATCTGTTTGTGTCTAGTTATCATTTTACCCATCAAGAAAATCATTTGGCCAACCAAGATAGGAGAAAACTTGATTCTCCCAAGGTAACTTGCAGAGGTGTCTTTGATTCTCCTGAGGCAACCGTATTCTTGACATTTTTCTCAAATCATGACACCTGTGAAAAAAGTGAATGAGGCTTTTCTTCCTTGGCATGTTTTGGACAAAAGCCTCTCTCAGTTTCCCAAAATTCATCTTTGATTGCTCTGAAGCATCATTTGAGTGCGACTTGTCCCGATGTGTGAAACAAGGAATTCTATCGAAATGAAGCGAGATGAAGGGGATAGGGGGCTTCTAAATTCTTGGGGAAATTTTTGGGGGTGGGGAGGGATGTTAGGAAGTAGGGGAAAATGGAATCTCAGAGATTGAGTGAGGCGAAGGGGTCCAAAAGGGCAAATCACAGGCCAAACCTAGAAAATTGCCAGGTTGTAGCTAGAAACTAGGGTTTGTGCAAAAATGAGGAATTTGGCGGATCCTAAGATGGGAAGTGTTTGATAAGGTACATGAAGGATAAGAAAGGTGTATGAACACAGGATGGAGTTTGCTGATGTTTGGCCGCCCAAGAGAATTGCCTTCAAACCCTGGGAGAGGAAAAAGAGCTTGCCTAGTGCACAACTAAGCATATAGGTATAAATGACTCATTAGACACTGACATGATAAATGAAACCTATGAATGATGAATAGGCTCAGCTGAATGATGACATGGACTGACATTTGGGCAAACCCTAGACCTAATGCCTAGTGACCAAATTTTGCTTTGAAGACTCACTGAAATGACAAAATTTGACCTTGACACTTCAAAATCACTTCGTAAGAGCATGTTTGATCACTGGAGGAAGGTTGTAAAGACTGACACTAACATAAGGAATGCCCCTTAGTTAGAGGGAACAGACCATCCCCTCCTATTAGGGTTGCAGCGGCTTCCACCCAAACGGACTTGGGTATCGCTGAACTCTCAAACATGCAGACCAAACTGCCCAAGACTACCAGTAGGTAGCCTCCCACTCCTTCCAGCCGCCCGGGGCCCGACTCCTTCCACTCTGCGGCACCGAGCACTAGGGCTCGCTCCAAAGAAAGCATAGGACTCTCGGGTACCTCCTCTCCTCCACTCTTTGTTTCTATGTCTTTTAATTTAATTGATGTCTCTAATTCTAGTCTGGTTACCTTGAATGTCAGTTCCCCCATCCCTAAGATGAGTCAATTAACCTACCCAGTGATTTCTGCCCCCTCCCCTCCCCTCCCCCTGCACTCAAATTCTCCTCCCTTCAAATGATACCCCTGGGGCCTCGACCTCCAGCTCTTCCCATCAGTACAATTTGCGTTCCATACCCCCTTCCCTCCATGCCTATAGATTGGAGGACGACCCCCCTCCCCCCCTCTCCCAATAGCCCCTCGAGGCAGGAAATCTCGCATATCTAAAGCCATCAAGCGAGCCAGTATTGAGGTGGACTCCAGTATTCAAGCCCCCATCGACCAGGTCCTTAGAGCAAAGGGGAACCCTGCCTCAAGTTTCCCATGAAAGGCTTCTCTTTTTACTATAGGGGGCTAGCTAGCCCCGACAAACAACTGGCCTTCAAAAGACTCTATAACTCTCACAATTTGGATTTCATTATGCTCCAAGAAACTTTGGGTATGGCTCATCAATCCACATTTTCTTAAATTCTCTTCTGCCCGATTGGAGCTTTTTCTACCTGGATGCCAAAGGTTGATCGGGCGGACTTGCCTTGGGGTTTAACAACCGCACTGTCAAAATCTGCAATGCTTGGGGCGGGCATGGGTTTTTGGGTGTGGATATCACCTCTCCTTCACTCCTTATCTCTCTAATACTCTTAAACATCTATGGGCCTTGCCATCATCGGGAGGCTTTCTAGGACAGTCTCCTCCAACAGGACTGCATGCAGTCGAATGACATTATAATAGGGGCCGACCTAAATTTTTCTTTGAGATTGGCTGAATCCTGGGGTCACAAAGCTCAATCGAATGCCCTCACTGAATATTTTGAAAAAATTCTGGATGACAATGAGCTTCTCAGCCTTGAGTCGACCCGCAGGATGCCCACCTGGAGGAATCGTCATATCAGGGTCCATGCACTGGCTCGTCAACTTGACCTCTTCCTCATCAAACCCGATCTCCTCAATAGACTGGGGTGCATTAGACACTGGGTTGGTTTGGGAGGTTTCTTTGACCACTCCCCCATTTTTCTAGATCTGGAAGATGGGGCTAGGAAGTTGGGTTCCCCTTTTAAATTTAATGTTGTTTGGATTGGGGACACTAGTTTCCAAGACCTGGTGTCAAAGAATTGGACACACTTCAACAGGGAAGAGGGGCTCTCTCCATGCTATGTCATTACCCAAAATTTGAATCAGCTCAAACAAGAAACAATAGCTTGGATTAAGAATAAAAAATTATAGGAGGAAAAGGATCTGGCCAAAATAGAGGCTGAATTGGACTTCCTAGAGTCCCAAGGCTTGTCGAGCTACTCTTCTTTCGACTCCAAGGAACACTTGGTCAAGATGGAAAAGGAAAAAATTAAAATTCTCCAAATAATAGAGGAGACCCAGAGACTAAAGAGTAGGGCTACCTAGCTAAAAGGGGGAGATGAAAACACCAATTTCTTTCAACAATTTTCCAGAGGCAGGAAAAACATCAACACCATTTGTAGTCTAAGAGAAAAAAATGGTAGGGAAGCCAACTCTTTCACCCAGCTAGCAAATTTTGGTATTTTTCACTTCTCAGACATTTACAAGAGGCCCAGGGAAGCTAACTAGCAGAGATTCTAACAGTCTCGAAGGCTATCCCTCTTTTCGTCGAGGAAGAGGACAAGGAGATTCTCAATGCTCCTATCACTCTTCCTGAATTGGAAGCAACTCTTAAAAGCATGGGCAAAGACAAAAGTCCTGGGCCGGATGGATGGCCCATTGAATTTTTCACTGCATTTTTTGATCTCATCGGTCAAGACCTTCTACTTGCTGCAAAAGACTGTCGATCTTCAGGGATTATGCCAAAGGATTTTAACTCAACCTTCCTAGCCCTCATCCCCAAGGTGGAAAACCCCCTATCCTTTGATGATTTCAGACCCATCTCTCTCTACAATAGCATCTATAAGATTTTTTCAAAATCATCACCCTCTGCATTGAACTGATCCTCTCAAGATTTATTTCCAAAGAACAATTTGCCTTCCTAAGTCATCGACACATCCAGGAAGCTATTGGCACTGCACAGGAATTGCTTCACTCAATTAAATTTGACTCATTAAAGTCTACTATTCTAAAAATTGACCTATCAAAAGCTTTTGACAGAGTTATCTGGACCTACCTACAGCTTATTCTAACTCATATTGGCTTCCCCCATCAACTCATCAAGTGGGTGGGTTGTTGTTTCTCTGGAGTCTCTTTCAGTGTTCTGATAAATGGAGTTGCCTCAAATTTCTTTCATGGTAAAAGAGGGCTCCGTCAAGGCTTCCCGCTCTCCCTCCTCTTGTTCCTCCTGGTAATGGAAGGCCTCAAAAAATTCATCTTGGCAGCAAGGAACAATGGCTTGGTAAGGGGGGTCAAGATCAATGACAGGACTTCTATTTTTCACCTTCTCTTTGTTGATGATATTCTTATTTTTCTAAATGGGTCCCTAAATGACTCCACTACTTTCAAGGCAATTTTAACTTTATTTTGCAAAGCTACAGGAATGGATCCAAACTCTGCAAAATCAATGATTACTTTCTAGTCATACCTTCCTAACGAGCAACATTTTGCCTCCCAACACTTTGCCTTTGTGCAAAATGACTTGGATGTTGGTCTAATATATCTAGGTTTTCAGCTTAAACCCAATGGATATCGTATAGCAGACTGGGCCTGGCTGATTACAAATCTTGAAGGTCATATAAATATCTGGCAACAGAGATGGCTCTCTAGGGCTGGGAGACTCACCCTCATCAAATCAATTCTTGAGGCTATTCTGGTCTACTGGATGTCTCTCGCCTGGATTTCCAAAGGTATTATCCACGAAATCAAACATATTTGTCGAAGGTTTCTTTGGCGGGGCAAAGACGATGGAAAAATCTTTGCTTGGGTTAATTGGGAGCAGATAGAAAAGCCTAAGAAGTGGGGTGGCTGGGGTCTAAAGGAGCCTCAAGACTTCACAAAAGCTATGGGCGCCAAATTGATCTGGCAAATTATCTCATCAAATAGCCTATGGACTAAAGTTATCTACAACAAATATATCTTTCTTCTCTCCCCTACTAACTAGATCTGAAGTACACAGCACCACTGCCTGTGGTCCTCAATCATCTGGAAAATAGTCATTTGCTCAATGAACATCATAAAATTTGGTTTTACTTGGCGGGTGGGAAACAGAACTCAAATCAGAATTGGGGCTGACCCCTGGGCTGGGAGTAGGAATGTTCACATCCTTCCTCAAGACATGAGAACAGAACTCAGGGAAACTGGCCATACTTTGCTGTCTCACATCCATGTGGTGGCTAGGGAGGAAGCCCCATATAGCCATTGGAAGGAATTTGACACCTTGGAGATCAGTAACAGATGGAAGGTGGACTGGGCTGGTTTTATAGGTGGCCTGGAGGAAGCAAATGTTAAGCTCACAGAAAGAGAGGACAGGGTTATTTGGGCTAAGGCAGCCATCGGGAATTACTCCCCCAAAGCAGGGTTTCACTCCATTACGGAAACTCGTGCTACTGGCCCTTAAAGTTGGTGGTGGAATTCTCTTTGGAAGCTGAAAGTCCCTCACAAATCGAGGCTCCTCTTTTGGGCTATTCTTTCCAACAAGATCCCCACCAATTGCAATCTAGCAAAACACAACCTCCATGGGCCGTCTAGATGCAGTCTCTGCAACTCCACCTCCGAAGACATAGACCATCTCTTCCTTCACTGTCTCATTTCTATTTAAATTTGGAACTCTTCTACACAGGGGAAAAATCTCCCCTGCCAATGGACTGGCAGAAACATCTCAGAAGCCTAGGAGACTTGGTGGACCAAAACAGTAAACTTGAGACAAAAGAATTTTCTGCTATTAATCTGCTGGAGTATCTAGATAACCAGGAATTCAAAAAAAATTCAGGACAAAAAGATATTGGGTGCTGCTCTATGCAATAATACCCTAGCCATCTACAACTCTCTTCCTGAAGACAAAGACCCGTCCCCCCCCCAGGCCCGTATTATCATCCCTGAAACTATTGATAAGAATCAGCCATGGGCTTACTTTAATGGTTCTGCAAATGTCAACGGTTGTGGGGGGGGGGGGGCATACTTCACCTATCAGAGGCAGCTCACTACAAACTGAAATTGGGGCTAGGGAGGGGCACAAACAACTATGCTAAGCTCAATAGTCTCGGACACCTTCTACTTTTCGCCTTGGAAAAACACTGCCCCTCAATACAAATTTTTGGGGATTCTCAACTCATCATAAACTGGATTAATGGATCTTATCATTGGCACATGCACACACTCAGAGATTTGCTAGATGAAACTATTGGTCATAAATCACAGTTTGAATCTTTTGTCTATTCTCACATTTACAGGGAAAGGAATGAATTCACTGACTTTCTTTCCAAAGAGGTCGCGCAGCTGACCAGAGGACAATGGATTTCAGGAATACAGAAATGGTGAATTCTTCTAGGTCTATCACAGGCCGTATATAAAGGGGGGACCACATATCAGGGATTGAGCTTGCATCAATCCACTTTTTGGGGTCTCACAACTTTATTTAGTTTTTGAGATTGTTATTTACACAGTCCTAAACAATCTGTATACAATTTTTTGGACCTTCATTTCAATGAAGGGTTTTGTTATATTTATTGTACCACAAAACCATCATCAGACAGTATAGAAATCATAACACAATACACATGATGTAATTTTCTTAACTTTCTTAATAAAAATTATGCCTTTTCCCTGGAAAAAAATACAAATCAATATATCTTAAAACTAGTATAGATCCATCTTAACTCTAGATGTCGAGAGGAATCCCTCAAGATGCAAATTTATTTTTTAGTGCAAAACTTGAGGAAATGTTTTCACTTCGAGAGATTTGATTCTCTCGTCGCTTTGTAAATCCTTAGTTAAGATGGATCTATACTGATTCTTAACAATATTATTTATATTATATAAATTTCACATCTCTATAAATAAAAGTATTCTAATTTTTAATTTTCTTAAGACCTTGATTTAATATTTATGGAATATCCACAAAATAGTTTTAATAATAGTGAGAATAGAGGGTTTATATATATCTCAAAAGTAACCGTAACTTTATTTATTTATTTTACATTTAATTAAAAAATATATTATATAATTAAATTAAAATTAAAATATTTATAAAATATGTTGAATGTAAAATGAGTTATGGTTTTTTGGCATGTGGTATTGATAATCCATGGTATAGTAACAAAGTCTATTTACAAGTTAATAATATACATGGTAAACTAGGGGTGAATATTCATGATTAAGAATCTTGTTATATTGTAAATTTATTGTAAGTATTAAGTTTTTATTTGCTTATTAGTTAAATTTAAATATGGTTATAGAATCATTATTTTAATTTATATGGTAAAATGGATCTTAATTTATAGCTACTATTTACATTTATGTCTTTTAATGAGATCTAATAAAGAAATAAATAAAATTAATTTAACATCCACGAGGCTAAAGATAGCCTATGGGACATATTGCTTCTTCATCTGGTTGATGTATTCAGTGTTTTTCCTGTGAAGCCTCACATAAACACTCCCAATTTCTCGACAAAGCCCTTGCTAAATAGATTATTGCAAAAGCTAGCTGCCATAATATCTGCATAGCTTTCCTTGTTGTCTTTAAAGGCCTCGCATTCTAAAATGAAATGTTTTTCTATTTCCACTTTTCCGAAAGAACAAAAAATCTTTTGGTCATTTCTAGCGCCCTATTTCACAACGAAGTTGATGAGAATTAGTCCTTAACTGAGCAATAAGAATTTTGGCTCTCCAAGAAACACTGGTCTCTATGTACAGTTTTTGTTGATGATTATGAGTGGGATTAAACACTTCAACATAGTATTTTATATATCTCCCTAGCCTCTTATCCTAAGTACACTCGTAGAACTTATCCATAACAAAATATTTTATCTCTCTACTATTTATGGGACATGTGTTTAAGCAAATATCCCATTTACTAAACCATTTGTTATTTTGCTGCATCCAAGCCTTCTTTCTTTTGCACAATATGTCATTAAAGACAACCTTAAGCCATCTACCCTCTTCCATTTGCTCATTTTTTTAAAATACCTTATGACTCGCACCATAGAATTTGCTTCAATAGGAGTTGTTGGGTCTCCAAAATGTCATCCACTTTCCCCTTCATTTCCATCATTTTACCCTCATTTTGTAACTCTGTAACTCCATAACCCTATATTTAGTAACCATTTTCATAATCATATGGGTTTATTATTATTATTTTCCAAGCCATTGATTTTAAGTGAATTTGTGATTAAATATTAGGAAATTAACATGTTTTTATATATACCTAAAAGTGTTATGAGTTTTGTGATATTGTAAGTCTACTTGGAGATTCTAGAAGGGTCCTTTTTGGCCACCCAACCACAAATTCGAATTTCAAATTCCAACGCATGAAGATTTCTAGAATAATTGTAGAAGATGTGGATCATTAACTATGCACATTCAAAGAAGAAGAATCATGGATGAAAGAATTTTGAGAGGATTTGTATCTTATATTTTTAAGATATTGGTTGTAACCACAAGAGATAAATGTGAATTTATGAGAGATCTAAGGATCTATATTTATTGAATATTTACCTCAATTTTTGTATAAATGGAGCGCACCCTTCATACAAAGGGTCGTTAACTAGTTACTGGTTAGGTGTTAGTTGTTTGTTGGAGGTTTCAAGTTCCATCCAAGATGTGATTTGTAAAGTGAGGATAGAGAATTCTTGTGATATCTTGTAACTCATTTTGATGAAATACATACTGCTACTTTGATCTCCAAGATATGATAGTTTGTTTAGTGTGCTTTCTGAGGAATGGAAGCCCCGCATCAACCACAGTTTGCACACATTTTTATATATTGGTAACATAGTGTAGTTGTTTTATTTCATTTATTTTCAGCAAGTGTGTTGTAAGTGTGCTTTTCCTTTCAACAAGTGTGATTCATTTCAGCTTGTGTGAGTGTGATTTCCTTTCAGAAAGTGTGATTTCAATTCTTCAAGTGTGATTTCATTCATGCAAGTGTGGTGTGATTTCAATTCTACAAGTGTGATTTCATTTTCAAGCAAGTGTGATTTCCTTTATGCAAGTGTGATTTCAATTTCTTTAGTGTGATTTCAATTTCTTTATGTTTGGTTTGGTTTGGATTGGATTGATTTAATTTGATTTGTAATTAGTTTTAATTGCATTAGATTAATCTATTTTGATAAATAACCATCTAGTACATACAATACAGGTATACCTCGTCATTTCTATGAACCTCGGGTTGACAATTAATGACAGGGATTTAACTCGCAATTAAATTACTCAACAATTTGGCATCGTTGCGGGGAGGTATACATAGGTGTTTATTTTAAAATTTTAGACAACTCATTATAGTTGCATTCATTTGTAAATGCATGGTTAAAATCATATTAAAATTTATTTTCATATTTAATTAAAAAAAAAAAAAAATAATTGTACTAATCCATGTGCACGATAGGAATTATCATTTAGTTGGAGTAATTCACAAACAATTAAGAATTTGAAGAATGTTCTTCCAAGAACTTTCTTGAATCTTAGCAACAACTAGGATATCTGCCTCATAGGAAGAGTATATTTTAACTGCATGCAAAAACTTGTCTATCTCTCCACCTCCACAAGAAGATCTTCAAGTGTCTTTTGATTCCTCTTGTCAATCTGTTGAAGAGAATAAAGAATCATGCAATAGTTTTGATGGGGAAAAATGAGTAGAATATAAGATTGAGGAATGCATAATAAATGGGGATATTCAATGTGATCTAAACCAAGAAATGAATTAGTAATGTCATGGCCTTATTGAAAGATGGTTCCAATCAAGGATCAAGTCACATCACTTTTTCATTCTTCCTTACTTCTTGATTGTATTATCAAAACAACTGTTTTTTCATGCTTTGATGTATTTTAATGTATATTTTTCAGAACTAAGCATGAGTATATTTTTACTCTTGTTACGCACATGGTTACACTAGAAATACACATACACTTGAAATAAATTTTCTATTTCTAGTAGAGTAGGATAGAATCAATGAATAAAAACCAAGTTTGGTGATGTGTGTGTTTTTTTAGAAGTTTTAAAGTTATATTTCATTTTATTTGGAATTTTATTTATTGGTGGTGTAGTAAGAGCCACCCAACTCACTAATCAATTGCAGGAGGATATAGAAAGAGAAGGAATATTTGAGAAGAATGAGACAAATAGAGTTTTGAGAGCCACAGTTTGAAGTTAGAGATCAAATCCTTTCACCTTGTCTTTTTAATTTCAGATTCTAAATGAATAAAAAGTTTTAATATTTTCGAGTATGCACTCTCTGCGACCTAGAAGATCAGAAAAGAAAATTGAACCAAGTTAGTTTTAAAATTTTGTAATAAAAATTGGATAAGAGATCTAAATTCATAATCAAAAGTATAATTACATGCTTTTAAAAAGCTAAAACAGAAAAAATTATGTCTCCAGTGGATCTAGCACTATCGAAAACCCCTGTTTTGACTCTTTTTTCACCTCATTTGGCCAAAAATTGAGTAAAATATCATTGTTTCAAGTTTTTTCCCAATTATGTTGTTAATAATCCTACAATTTGAACTAAACTGGCCTATGAGCCCCGAACATGGAAACTGCATGCAAACCTGACCTATATTCCTGTTACATAATCAAATTTGTAGGGTGGTTAAAATCTGCATTGAGCCCCTAGATATGAATTCTACAGTCAGGTGGCGCCATACAACTATGTTTGGTGCCGAAAATCAGGGGCTAATCCCAATTCATCTGTCACGCCCTTTATGCTTTAAGCGATGGTCATATTTGGTTTTCATGGGACTGTGGGTCGGGCTAAGGCCTAGCCCTTGGCCCCCGCCAATGGTTCTATGGCACTGGAGGACTGTGGGCTAGGCCTTAGCCCGACCCCTTCCCTAATGTGGCAAGCATATTAAAGTTTAAATACATGTTTGGGACCTATATTTAACAAGTCATATGGTAGTTGAGTTGGTAAAGCACTTGGTTAGTAGGTTGGATGTTGTGGTTTTGATTCCCATGGAGGGTTGTTTGACCCTAAACAAAAAAATTTCCATTACAAGGAGGCCACGTGGCAACCAATGGTTGGCCCATATGGCACTCACTCATTGACCCTCCACAATAAAACTATTAACCAATAAAAAACAACCACATGTTAACTAGTAAAACAATGCCATGTGTCAATCATCCATTGGCCAATGAAGGTCTAGTCAAACTTATCACATCATGACCTAGTCAATGTACAAACTACTGACTGGGCATTCCTGCAAATTCAAAATTCATTTTTTTAGTTGTTTCCTAAAACAAACAAAACATGATTCCGGGAGCATCTAAAGTCAGATTTCAGTGAAACAAATTGCACTGGATTTAGGGTGACAAGATCTATGCTTTGCCATTGGTTTCAATCTAATCCAATAATTTTGAATTTTCAGCATTTTCTTTATCCACGAGTTCATGGGAAAGGGTGGAGTGCTAGAGAAAAATAACAAACATTGTTATGGACTTAGACTTTCATAAAAACCTACAAACATTAAAACCCAACTACAATAATTGAAAAACCACCATCTGAGTCTAAATGCAAGTTATAAAAATGACAAGGCAATGCAACGATTCGTGTTTTTGGTAGTTGCAAAACTGACACAATTCAGTAGCTTATGCAAATTTGGTTTATGGTCTATTGATGAAGCATTAAGTGTGTGAAGAAGAGGTCTCAAGCTCAAAATTGGTTAGAAACACAAAGAAGAAATCACTGTTAAGTCCCTATAATACTAGTGATTACCCCATTACTATTGTAGTTGTATCCCTTATTAATATTGGTGTGTCTCTATTGTCCCCATATTCTTATTACTGTGCCCCATAGAATCCCTCTATTGTTATTTTTGTGGCTTTATATTATTATTGTTAGGTCGGTTGGGTTATATTGTGACTCCTTAGACTCCTATATATAGAAAGGAGGTTTTGTCATTTGAATCATGGAAGAATTGTTCATTTGTGTAACGTAAAGTAGGTTGCCCCCTCGAAGAGGCTGAATTCTAAGGCATTCAACTATCTTTTCTATCTTTTTGTGAGCTGGTTTCATAACAGTTGGTATCAGAGCATTGGATGCTAGGTTTTCGCTGCTCCAAATAGGTCATCGTGGAATTTTCGCTATAACTTTTTTTCTGCAACGTTTTAGAAGCAAAAAAAAAACCTATTTGAGGCGAAATCACATTAAACCTTGGATCCAAATTTCAGATCCTTTTGCACTATATTTGCGGAGATATGATCTAAGGAAGCTGGTCTTTGTGCAGACTCCTGAATTACATTCCAAACAGGTGACCTAGGGAAAATCGTCATAACTTTCTCTCTGAGCATCGAATTAAAATTTCGTAAGAAGGTATAGAAAGAGGATTGATTGTAGTTTCTTGTATATATTTTTTAGAGCCAAAGGTTGAAACAGTGACTCGTTGCATGTCGTACAAGTTCTCTCTACTGAACTAGTCTATAATCAGGACACTGTGGGAGATTTGGCATAACTCTTCCCTGGAGAATCCAATTTGGGTCAGACTGGTGGCATCGGAAAGAGGATGCAGAAGGCTACTGCAGGTCGCAATTTCAGAATTGGATGATCTAAAATTACAAAGATACATCACATTCAATATCAAGTTCCTACAAAGTGAAAAAAGGTGTGTAGTTTTTTTAAATTTTTACATAAGCTTGGTCTGAAAAATTAGTTTGAAGGAATTCAAAGGGCATAGTAAAGTATTATTATCAATAATTGATGCCTCGAGGAAAGAAAATTCAAACACCTAGTAAGAAACCTGAAAGCTCTAGCATGATTCATGAAGAAGAGGAAGAAATGCAACATGATATATCAAAATTACGCGACCAAGTGCAACAAGTGTCACTTGCACAAAAAGGAACAAAATCTAAGATGGATGGTTTAAAGAAAGATGTAGAAGGTAAGATGGATGGTTTAAATAAAGGCGTAGAAGCTAAGATGGATTGTTTAAAGGAAGGTGTAGAAGCTAAGATGGATGATTTGAAGATAGATTTGAAGACAGACATGGAAGAATTGAAGACAGGCATGGAAGATTTCAAGATAGATTTGAAGACAGATTTAACAAAGTTTCTACAAGAAATGCTTACTAATGGTGAAAGGGTAGTAAAGGAAACTCATGATGAGAACAAAATAAATATTAATCATGATTTCATAGACTC
>APFE031184671.1:1269-28688 GCA_000404065.3 Pinus taeda | reverse complement strand
CATGGGTACAACAATATAATAATGGGGTTGTACTAATAACAATAAGGGGTTACACTAGTAGTATAGGGGCCTAACACCCATCTGCTCAAGCTTCTTCAGCTCCCTGATCCCTGACCCTAAATCTACCCCGTCCACTCCCCAAACTGTTAACCAGGGCTGTCGGGGTCTTCTCAAGGATTATCCGACTACTCACCACTCAGACAAACCAAAGAAAGGAAGGTGCCTAAAATATATGGACAGGAATATCAACCTAACCCTAGATGAGGATTCCAATGGGCGAAGTCGCAGACATGGCAAAGAAGGTTCTGGTAGGTCGAGTGAGGGGCAAGAACTACTCAATGGATCATCTTTGCCTCTAGACCTTGGAGATTTGGGGTTCCCTGCTCAAAGAGCTACCCATTATCAGGATCCTAGCTCGTGGGTGGTTTGCCCTGCACTTCCATAGGGAAGAATACACCGACGGGAAACTATCCTGCTTCTATCACATCGAGCTTGCTCCAGTAGTGTTAAAAAGATGGGACCCTTTATTTGACCCTGAGTGAGAACAGTTGGGTGCAAGGCTGATTTGGGTCCATTTGTCGAGCCTTCCAATGCAGTTCTGGACCCCTATTATGTTCAAGTGTACTAGAGATGCATTCGGTACCTACTTAGAACATGATCAATCATTTGAAAAGTTAGGGATTATGACAATGCTGTGAATCCTGGTTCATCTAGATACTGGGGAAGGGCTGGAGGAAACGATAACCCTCCACTGGAGGCACTTCTTGCGCTGTCAAAATCTAGATTATGAAGGAGTGCATTTTCGGCGCAGAAGATGCCATAAGGTCGGCCATCTATACAAGGATTATTTGCTGCTCACTCCTACTTCTCAAGAGGCTACAAGGGGATCGAAACACCATCTGTCTAAAGACCAAATTGTGGACGAGCATCCCTCAGGTCGAGATCACTCGAAGGATGCAGATGGAGTCACTGCTCAACAAACTAGTGCTCCATGGATACCACCTACATCCCCTCCACTGACTCGATCCAGGTTTGTTGTGGAAGATGCTCCTACAATAGGTAATGCTCCTCCTTCCTTTTCCTCTGCTCTGCCTTTTAATCAATTTAATGCATCTATACATATTCCTACTTATGACTCTACATCCCTATCATGCACACATTCCACCATTAACTCTGTGGGCTGAAGCCCCCCTCCCCCATTTTCTCCACTATCCTGTCATCTTTACAAGCTATGAACCCTCTCCTACAACCCCCTCCCTTCCCCTCTGCATCGGGCCTGCACACCTACAATCTCTGATCTCAACTTTTGAACAACCCCTTCCTGCTAGGTTAGGCATCCCCCCCCCCCCTCTCTAAGATTAAACCCAATAGAGGCAGGCCTTCAAAGATATCCAAAGCCATCGAATATGTGGAGTCGACAGACCACCATTGAAAGGGCACTTAGAGCATATGAAACCCTTGATACTATTCCCTTATGATTTGGCTCACTTTCAATTGTAGGGGCTTGGCCAACCCAAAAAAAAAAATTGGCCCTCAAGCGCCTCTTGCACTGTACTCGCTATGACATGATTCTTCTTTAGGAAACCTGTGGGCCTTCTAATCAGATTACTAAGATCCTGCATGTCTTTCTACCTGGCTGGCACTTCCAAGGCTTGGATGCAGTGGGGAGGCGAGGGATTCCTGGGCATGGACATTTTCTCTACAGATTTAGGCAAACAGCTTCGCATCATTAATATCTATGCCCCCAACCAAAACAGGCTTGCTTTTTGGTTTATCCCTTTTGGATAACCCCTTGATTAATAGTGCCACTATTATAGGGGAGACCTAAACTTTTCCATTGGAAATGAGGAATCTTGGGGGCATCACTCGCAGCTTCACCCTCTCTCAAATCAGTTGAGCTCTCTTCTGGATCAATATGGGCGCATAGATGTACCCATGAACAAGAAGATGCCAACATGGCAATAGGTGTACTAGTGAAGCTGCCCTTGGTAAAAGGCTGGACAGATATCTCATACATGAATATCTCCTCAGAACTCTCGCCATCTATAGGCAATGGGTAGGCTCGGGGGGAATCTCGGATCACTCCCCCATTTTCTTGGAAGTGGCTGGCCCATCCAGGAAACCAAGGGCCCCTTTCAAATTTAACTCTTCTTGGTTAAAGGATCTAGATTATACTAAAATGGTTTTGGAATTCTGGCATGCCCAGCCACCCCTCAAGGATCAGAGGGAGGCTGTAGATTTCTGCAGAAACCTGCATCAGCTCAAGAGATTAACCATTGAATGGACTAAAAGGAAAAAAGCTAGGGATGACCAATCCCTTGTGGATATCGAAGCTCAGATAGCCTCCTTAATGGATGTTAGTGGGCTTGGCTACTTATCCACTGAACCAAAGCTTTTTCTTGTGGACTTGGAATCTCAGAGATCCAAGATCCTTCTTGACCGGGAAGAATTATGGAAACTCAAAAGCAGAGCAATCTGGCTACAAGCGAGGGATGACAACGAAAAATTCTTCCACAATTCCAATGGAAGGAAAGCCAACAATACTATCTAGCAGATGCCCTCGGATCAGGATCAGTTGACCACCACTCACTCACAGCTCACCCAACTTGGTATCTCCCACTTTAAGTAGCTCTTCAAAGAACCCCCTGCCCCATCTCTTGCTGAAATCATTGACCTTGCTGGCCATTTCCCTGGGTACTTGGAACTGGATGGAATTGAGGATCTCATAAAACCGATTTCCATGGGGGAATTAGAAAGCACTGTCAAATGGTCCAAGAAAGACAAAAGTCCAGGGCGGGATGGCTGGCCCATGGAATTCTATATTTCTTTCTTGGATATCATTGGACCAGACCTACTAGGAGTGATAGAAGAGAGTCAATCTCTTGGTCGTATATATGCCCCCTTAAACTCCACTTTGATTTCCCTCATACCCAAGACTGACTCCCCCACCTCCTTCCATGACTTCCGCCCCATATCCCTTTACAATTGTCTCTACAAAATTATTGCCAAGAGTATAGCCAATTGCATCAAGCCAATCCTCTCTGAACACATTTCTCAAGAACAATTCACCTTCCTCCATAATAGAAATATTCATGAATCCATTGGCTCTACCTAAGAGGCCCTCCACTCCATTAAACTGAGAAAACTAAAAGGGATGGCGCTCAAAATCAACCTCTAAAAATATTTTGATAAAGTAAATTGGTTATATCTAAGGATGATACTCACACATCTGGGGTTCCCTCTGGAGTTCACCAGATGGATAATGGGATGTATAACTTCAGTATCCTTTGTAATCCTTATAAATGGGTCAGCCTCCCATTCCTTTCAGGCGAAAAGGGGAATCAGGCAGGGATGCCCCTTATCCCCCCAAATGTTCCTTCTAATCATGGAAGGCAGGAGTAGACTAATAGCAACGGAGAAGTGAGCTGGGAGACTCAGGGGTCTTATGATTACTGATCACTTCCAATTAACTCATCTACTTTTTGTTGATGTTATTCTCATATTTCTCAATGGGGGTATACAAGATATCATTATTCTCAGGGAGACATTAAAACTCTTCAGTGCTGCTACAGGAATGGAAATCAATAGGGAAAAGTCTATTGTATCTTTCTCTGAATGTACTTAATAAGAAACCCATCTCACCCTACAAAATTTCCCTTATCAAATATTGGAACTACAGGATGGATTGAAGTATTTGGGCTTCAGGATTAAAGCTGATGGCTACAAAATAGCAGATTGGACCTGGTTGATCTCAAAGGTGGAAAAAAGAATAAATATCTAGTGTCATCGCCTTATATCCAAGACTGGAAGACTGGTACTCATAAAAGCAGTAATAGAAGCAACCCCAGTCTTTTGGATGTCCTTGGCTTGGATTCCCTTGGGGATTCTACATAGGATCCAACGTGTTTGCAGTTGTTTCTTGTGGAAGGGATAGAAATATGGAAAGCCTTATGCATGGGTCAAATGGAGCAGAATTACGACCCCCAAAAAATGGGGAGGATGGGGCTTAAAGCATCTCCTGCTTTTGCACAAGCACTCATTGCTAAACAAGGTTGGTTACTACTGAAGCACAAGAGTCTTTTGTCAGAGGTGGTCACCCATAAATACATTTGGCCCAACTCTATTCTAGATTGGATAAGGTGACCTACATGGAACAGGAAAGGCATTTCAGTCATTCGGAGGGCCATATTAAACACCCTACCCATCATCAAAAGAGGACTTATCTGGAGGATTGGGAATGGGGCATTAGTTCGTATTGGGATTGATCCCTGGATTGGTAGTGGAAATTCTTATCAACTCCCACAGGAATTGATCACACTCCTCAACCACAATGGAGCCCTGTACATATCACAACTAGGAGACCATCGTAATACAACCATTCTTCAACAAGCATGGCACACAAGAGAGACTTGGAATATCACGAACCAATGGGAAAGACAGTGGAGAATATTTTTGCAAGCTTTATTAGAATCCCATGTATGCCTCAATGAAGAGGAGGATGAATTGATTTGGGGTTTTGCTAAAAATTATCACTACTCCTCCAAGCAAGGGTATGATATCATTCATGCTGAGTGCAAGCCGGACAGATTTATGAGCTGGTGGACTCAACTTTGGAAGTTAAAAGCCCTTCCATGCACAAAATTATTGATGTGGAATATCATAATGGATAAAATCCCCACAAGAGAAAATGTCAGGAAAAGGGCTTTCCCAGGCCCGACTTGGTGCGTTTTATGCCACGAGGAGGAGGAAACAAATCAACACTTATTCCTCACTTGTTCTACATCCCAAAAACTCTAGACACAAGTCTTGCACACTCAAAATATTAAGCAAACCTGGAGTGGCACTAATATCCCAAATACCTGGGATAGTTGGTGGGAAGCTACAATTGAACCAAAAACTAGAAATATACTGCTCTTGGTCACTTGGCACATATGGATGGGCCACAATAATATCATCTTTCGAGACCAAAACATAAACTGGACCCTGATACCTCCAAAAATCCGCTCGAGCTATGAGGAACTCCTGCCGAGGAATTTGTCAACAGAAGTCAGATCATCACACAAGAACTGATTAACAAAGCCCACATGTGGGCATATTTTGATGGGGTTGCACAAGCACAGGGATGTGGAGGAGGCATAATCTTTCATCTATAAAACACTCATTTTTTTAGATATGCATGGGTTTGGGAGAGGGTACAAATAATTATGCAAAGTTGGTTACTCTTCAACACTTATTACATTTTACCATTCTCAAACAATGCAGATACTTACAAATTTTTGGGGATTCCAAAATAGTCATAATTTGGTTTAACAACACAACTTTATGCCATGCATATACTCTCAGAACTATTATGGATGAAATTGTTTTTCTCAAAACACATTTCAAGCACTCATATCTACAGGGAGCATAATGAAAGTGTGGACAAGCTATCAAAAGAGGCAACGCATCGTCCTCGAGGAGAATGGCTGATCACAAGGTACACACCGGAGAGGACCTACCAATACTTCCACAGACCATATATAGATCAGGAACTTTGGAGGGCAGACAGGCCCTAATATCAGTAGCATATACTTGTCTTTTTCACAGTTATCTTTCCTATCTTGTAAATAGCAAAACTTTTGGCAACAGAACAACGATCACTACTGGTGATTTTTTGAATATGTAATTATTTATATATGTACAACATACCCAACAGGGTCTATCTATTTTAGAATTTTGTAACATCAAACAGTTGACTATGGTCACAGTATTTGCATATGCCTATGGGCATCTACGTCATGTAATCTTCAACAAGGTAATGGAAATTACGATTTTTCTCCCCAAAAAAAAAAGTAATGAGGATCAAGTCTAATTTAATCTTAGTTGTTGATTAGAGATTAGATCACGACTGTTGATTTCTCAACAGGAAAAGTATAAAGGAAGGCTTGGGGTTAGTTGGAGAACACACACACACACAGCAACACTTAAGCTAGATCGAAATTATGGGGCGTGGTTTGCTGAGAATTTCGGAGTAAGCTTCTAGTGCAGAGAGGGGCAGTTTGGCAGCGGGACTTTCGTCCAAGGCCGAGAATACATAATAGAGAGGTAGTGCAACACTAGGGAGGGACAGCCCAGCCCCAGGAGGGAGCAACGCTGGGGTTTCTATGAGGCAGACCAGGCATTAGTTTAGCAAATTGATTTTTAAGCCGGGAAGGCTCACTAGGAGGGTGACATAGCTCCTAGAGGAGGTGACGCAGTTCCAGCACAGTGCTGGGAGAAACCATCATTGCACAGCACTGAGGACAACACAGTCACCTGTGTGGTTTGTTCATCCAATTACTGGATTCGCCAAAATATCTGTCTCCTTATAGAGGTACTTCTGCCAATTTTATTCTCTATCGGGTGAGCCAGGTTTGGCACCCCAGTTGTATTCAAAAATCTACTTAATAATAAAACCCTCATATTTGTTGCACCGGTTTTCCCGCATTGTGTTTTTCTAGGGACGTTTAGTCCAAAAATAAGTGTATCCTTTGTGTGGTTGTCTCATTTATTTTTTAGTACTTGATTTGTATATTGGTATAGGCTGTAGTGTATTTGAATTAATATTTTCTGAATAATTTTAAAAATAACTTGTTAAAATGAGGAACACAAGTAGGTAATGCAAATTAGTTTACTGCAGTAGGATTCCTGATTTGTTAGATTTAGAAATTTTGACATGGTATCAGAGCGATTGCAGATCAAGGAGAACTAAAGTCGTCAGTGAAAGGATAGAGGAAAATATGTGCATGAAGACAGTTATCCTAAGAGACAATATAGTTTCATGCCAAGAGAGCATAGGAGGGGTGACGTAGTCACTAAGGGAGGCTCACGCAGAGCCTACATCAGCCTGTTTGGGCGATGTTGTTGTTGGAGAGGGTAGCGTAATGGTTACTGGGCTAGCATGGAGACTGTTGAGTCTCGTTTTTCTGGTTGCCGAGGCTAGAGGTGCAACGCAAACTTCATCTGGAGTTGTTGGTGGGGTGCTAATTTTGTTGGTGCAGAACAATACCTAGTGGGCCAGAAGCAAAGCAGAGGGAATTAGTTTCTTAGAAGATTTATTGCCAAGAAATATAGATCTAGTGTTGAGCAGCAGCAAAGAGAGATCAGAGAGGGGTGGTTCGACAGTGGTTGGCAAAATGATTTTCATGAAGGAAATCGAAATTCAAAGGGAGCTTGTTCCTTAGAAGATTTCTAGCACCAAAGAAATCCAGATCCAAGTTTTGTAGGGGCAGCAACGAAAGAGGGAGAAGAGAACCAGTTCGACATTCATTTGAGCAGAGATGGCAGTTAACAAACTGAGGGATCAAGACAAGTTGGACAGAGCATCAAACTTTGTAATGTAGAAGGCGAGGATCCTAGTAGTTTTGGACAAAAAATGCATCAAGGATTATGCCTTGAAGATAGTTTTTGTTCCGATTGATGTCGATCCTCTCAAGAAGAATGAGTAGGCTCAAGCTAAAGCAAAGTGCAAGATATTGGACGGGTTTAAAGATCATGTGATACCACATATTGCTGAGAAAGACACAACAAGAGAAATGTGGGAGGCCTTAACCACTTTGTACGAGGGAACTTCCGTTCAACGGAAGATGTCATTTGAGAGTCAGCTGAGATAGTTTTAGATGCAGAAGAGAGAAGAAATCATCCCTTTCTTCTCAGGTTGCAAACAATCTGTGACCAACTAACTTCCGTAGTGGCTACATCATATCCTAAATTCAAGGTCAGGATTGCCCTGAATGCAGTCACTGAAGACTAGGAAACCTTTGTCCAGAGCATCTTAGGCAGGGCTTCTCTCCCCAGTTGGGAGGAGATGTGGGAAGCTCTTTGACGGGAAGAGATCAAATGGTTGACCAAGGTGCGAAGCAACAAAAAAAGGATCAGAGTCAAGAAGGAGGAAGATGAGGATACATCTCTCATTAGTGGGAAAATAAGGGCAACAGAAGAGGAAGAAAAAGGACATATCCAAAGTTAGATGCTTCAAATGTGCAGAAATGGGTCATTTCGCCACATAGTGTCCTTAGAAGAAGGGAAAAGAAGAGAAGTCTGACTCAAAGGTTTCTCCAACACAAGCTGACAAGGAGGACGATGAGGATTGTGCCATGAGTGCTCATGCACCTCTAGAGAAGAGGTGGGGGGATATTAAGTTGTAGTCGGGAGCACTACCGAAGGGGCAGGATCCTTGAGGTGTCCAAACTCATGGATCACATACAGCTACGGGAGCCCTTAATGATAGTAGAATAATGACGGGAGTCAGCTGGTGTAAGGGATGATAGAGCAATAGTGGTAGAGCTAGAGTGCCAAAGTCTGAAGCATGCAGTGGAGTGTTGCAGCAGTGCGGAAGGCACAGAGCAGACACAACAACAATGCAGTAGCATCAGAGGGTCAGCACAGATTAGAAGCAGAGGTAGCTTCAATGTCAAGGGGCATCCAGAATGACTAGCATGTCAGGCTTTGGGTGGATTTTCAGTTGCTTACTTCTCAACAACTGAGTTGCAATGCAACAGTTAGTAGTGGTAGTGCTATGGGCAACATGATGCAACATATTGAGAGGGAGTTGAAGTATAGATGCAATAGTGACAGTGGCACTGTCATGGGAAGCAGTGTAGTGGATGAAGGGCAGTAGGCTGAGCATCAGTAACACAGAGGACCGATGTTGTGGATCAATGTGATATTTCTGTTGGGAAGTATTCCTAGAGCACATTCCTCGCTAAGAGGGAGTGTTGATTTTTGGGTAGCATTAGATGTGCTCTAGCTCCAAAATTTTGTGGAGGGGCTAGAATACATGAGATTTCCAAGGCCCAGCAATCGTTTGGAGAAATTCCCCCCGGAGTGTGTGTTATTTAAATAATTAATTATTTTTAATGGCACCTAAGTTAAAACTTAAGAAATTAAAATAATTCAAGTGAGATAATGTAAATATGGGTGAGAAGCTTCTAAGTGACGAGGATCAAGTCTAATTTAATCTTAGCCGTTGATTAGAGATTAGATCATGACCATTGATTTCTCAACAGGAAAAGTATAAAGGACGGCTTGGGTCAGTTGGAGATGTTGAAAATAGCAACAAGAAATGATAAAAATAGAATTGCTATAAATAGCAGTTCAACGAGTGTTGAACATAGCTATAAGGAATGAAAAAATGGAAGTGCTAAAAACAACATTCTATAAATAGCATTTCGGGATACCTTCCTATTTTAGTCAGTCCCTAAACTAAAATAGTGAAGTAAAATTCGAATTTGATCTTAGCAGCTGTTTATAAAATAATTAATTAATTCATCTTGAGTTAATTAGTTAAGGAAAATCAAACATGAAGTCTATGTGGGGACATGCAACAGTTTTTTCATTAATTAAGGAATTTATCCATCAATTAAAGAGATAAGGATGAGTTGTAATTAGTTGGCTCAATTAACTGAGTCAAGTCCAATTAGATTAATTCAAACAGTTTGTTGAATTAATGTAAGTTCAGTTAGTTAATGTTTGCATGCATGTAACTGTTGCACTTCAAATAACTTAATATTCTCTCATAAATAACTCATGCATGAGAGTTCAGACAGAGACCCAGTTGAGATCAAATGGAGGGGTAGTGTACTATCAATTGCTAGAATATTCCATTGTGAATATTCCTTGCATGCAGAAGGAATTATCAGTTATTTATGAACCAAGTGAGTTGTGTGAGGTGGGAATTCACACAAGTGGAAGCACTCGACCCCAGGAAAAGCTACGCAAGGTAATAAGAGTCTTGGAGGGCAGCAGAGAAGGTTGTGAGAGCCTTTGACTATCTGTGAGTATTATTGTTTGATTGCAAAGAGAGTAGGATAGCTTGAGAGCTGATTCTTTTTGTAACTTGAACAAGATTTCCACTTGTACAATAATACAGAGATTGGAGTTTTAGGCTGAGGCTTTCCCCAGGTTATTTCTTTTGTGTTGCGTGTGATTGATTTCTCATTCTCAGTTATATGTGTTCTCTTGATCTCACTCAGTTCTATTAAGCTTCTGAAAAGCGTTGTAGAAGTAGATATTGTATTGTGTTATAATATATTGCATAATTGTTGATCTACAGTGGTAATTTCTACATGGTATCGGAGCAAAGGTGATCAAGTTGAAGAACAATGTACAAGAAGGAGAAGTTCGAAGTTTGTGGTTCCTGAATATAGAAATCGAGTTCTTATCACATCTCAATTTCACCAATGTCGTTTAGCGATTTAAGACTCAAGTATGCCCTTGATGGCAGCTCGAATTATATAGTCTGGAAGGATCGCATGGAGGCAGTATTAGATGATAACTGTCTAAAGGACTTCATTGATCAAGAAGTCCCCAAGCCGATTGATGCTACTCAACTGGCGGAATGGAAGAAATGTGTGGCTAGAGCAAGGAGAATCCTCTTGGAGGGAGTTAGAGACCACATTATCTCAAGCCTCCATGGGAAGGAGACACCATTTTCAATGTGGAAAACACTGAAAGATTTATATCAGAACGACAGCGATCAGAGGAAGTTGGCGTTGAAAGACAAGCTTTGTAAGATCAAGTGTGAAAAGGGAAACACTATCTCTACATATCTGAACAAGCTCACCACCTGCAGGGATGAGCTTGGAAGTGTAGGGATCATGACCGTAGATGATGACATAGTGAGTCTTGCACTCCTTGATCTTCCTAAGAGCTGGCATAGCTACCAAGACTCTGTTAATGGAAGAGAAAAACTGCCAAATTGGGAACGACTTTGGTCGGATCTGATGTAGGAGGAAATAAGAAGAAGCACCAAAGATGGATCCTCATCAAAGCAAGATGATGAGGAAAATCTAGCCTTAGCGAGTAAGGTGAGGAAGGGGAAAGGGAAGGCGTCCCATCCCAAATTTGGTTCTTCCCCTAGTGGGAAGAAGACTGACAAATTGAAAGTACGATGCTTTCATTGTCATAAAGTGGGCCATTATGCTACAAATTGTCCATAGAAGAAATCCAAGAAGGGCTCCTCGAAGGGATCTAATGGTGAGGCATTGGCCTCACAGTTTGAGCTGGATTTCTCGCTTATCGCATGCATGGTTTCATTCGTGGTGGGATGTGTGTGGTACCTGGATAGTGGAGCTTCATTCCACATGTATGGTGACAAGAATCTTTTTAGTACCTTGGAGGAGAAGGATCTCCAGATGCAGATCGAGATGGGAGATGATGGAAAGTACCATGTTTCAGGTGAAGGTACGGTTGTGTTTCAGAGGGAGCATGGAGCTCCCCTCACCCTGACTGATGTAAAGTATGTACCAAGTCTAAAGAAGAATCTTGTGTCTGTCGCTATGCTAGAAGATAAAGGCTATGATGTAGTCTTTAGTAAAGGAAAGGTATTCCTGATGCATATTAGTACTGGACAAACAAAGCGAATAGGGATTCGAGTTAAGAATCTCTACAAGCTGGAGGTAGAAGACTGTGTTGCTTTGAGTTCCAAAGCTAAGATGGTGCATAGCCAAGATTTTGGTGAGCTATGGCATAGAAGACTGGGCCACTTGCACCATGGAGCACTGAAGATCATGCAGCAGATTTCTACCGGATTACCCAAGGGAAAACTTGAGCAAACAACTACATGCAAAGGTTGTACCTTGGGCAAGTATGTGAAATCTTCCTTTCCGGATCGAGACAGTAGATCTGGAGCAATCCTGGAGCGAGTTCACTCAGATGTTTGTGGACCTTTCTCTATAGCCTCCACCACTAAACAAAGGTACTATGTTATTTTTATTGATGATTTTTCTTGTAGATGCTGGATCTACTTTATGCAAAAGAAGGATCAGACCTTATTTAGGTTTTGTGAGTTTAAAGCCTTGATAGAGAAAGAATCTGGAAAGAAAATAAAAGCCTTGCATAGCGACAATGGTGGAGAGTATGTCTCCCAACAATTTAAAGACTTTTGTGCTGCAGAAGGTATTAAACGGGAATTGATGGCACCCCATAACCCATAGTAGAATGGGGTGGCCGAAAGGAAGAATAGATCGATTGTGGGAGCAACTCGAGCGATGTTGCATGACCAAAGCCTACCATTGCATTTGTGGGCTGAGGCATGCAATACAGCAGTATACTTGCAGAACAGAAGCCCACACCGTATATTGGGGATGAAGACACCTATGGAGGCCTATTCCGGGAAGCGACCTGATGTAAGTCACTTCTGAATCTTTGGATCATTAGTTTACTGTAATGTGAACAAAGATGCCAAGAAGAAACTAGACCCAACAACTGAGTTGGGAATACTTGTGGGGTACACAGATACACCCCACAACTATCGGGTGTACCTGCCTTCCACTCAAAGGACTATGATACACAGGGATCTGAAGTTCGATGAGCAGAAAGTCATGCAAGTGTCACTTGAGAGGGAGATCAAGTTGCATGCAGAGGGGGAACCTTCAATTCCTAAGGAGGAGGAGCCTCAGATTGATGCGGAGCAGCCGCATGCAAAGGATTTGAGAGTGGAGACATCCACTCATGCTGATACTTCCATAGATGGGCAGAAACGCTCAAGGGAAGCTGACAGGTTGATGCTAGATGTGCAGGAGAATGTGGGACAACCATATTCTCGCCGCAGGCAAAGGAGTTCACTCGAGCTGTACACTGCATACATGGCCCTGGTTGGGGAGTGTGTGGATACCGAACCTTCTTCATTCAAGGAGGCAGTGCAACAACCAGTTTGGGTTGATGCAATGGTGGAGGAGTATGACTCTATCATTCAAAACAGTGTGTAGGATGTTGTCCCAAGACCTCAGGGTAAGTCAATGGTTAGTTCTAGATGACTTTACATGGTAAAGCAGGTAGTTGATGGTAGTTTTGAGAAACATAAGGCAAGTTTTGTTGCCCGGGGTTTCTCATAGGTCAAGGGGATCGACTACGATGAGACCTTTGCTCCCGTAGTAAGGTACTCTTCGATTAGATCGATATTGGCACTATCATCTCAGATGGGGTGAAAGATCCACCAGATGGATGTGAAGACAACATTCCTCAATGGGAAGATTGAGGAGGAGGTGTACATTGAGCAGCTAGAGGGTTGTGAGACCTTCGATTGTGAGTCGCATGTGTGCATACTCAAGAGGGCTTTGTATGGGCTGAAGCAAGCACCCCGTGCTTGGTACACCATGATCCAAAGTTATTTCACCGGTTTGGGCTTCACCAAGGGAGAAGCAGATGCGAACCTTTACCACATCATGGTAGAAGGTAAACCATTTATCATTGTTCTTTATGTCGATGATTTGATTTTGACAGGTGATGATCAGCTGATACAATCTTGCAAGGAGGACCTTGTAAGAGAGTTCGAGATGAAGGACATGGGCCTTATGCACTACTTTCTAGGGATGGAGGTGTGGCAGAAAGATGGGGAAGTATTTGTGTCTCAAGGAAAGTATGCCAATGAGATACTCAAGCGCACTCAGATGGAGAAGTGCAAGCCCATCAGACTCCTCTAGTTGGGAACTAGAGGAAGGAGGATACTACTTCAGATGAGGTAGTAGTTGCTACTATTTATCGGTAGCTGGTGGGTTCACTTATGTATCTGGTGAACACGACCCAACTTACGCTTTACGGTGAACCAACTAAGTCAAGCTATGGTTCAGCCTACCAAGCTGTTTTGGAAGGCAGCAAAGCATGTGCTGAGATACCTCAGAGGCACATTTCAGTTCGGATTGTAGTACAGACGGACAGAGGGAGTGAAGCTTCAAGGCTTCACAGATGCAGATTGGGCAAGGAGCCCATCAGACTGGAAGAGAACTTCTGGAGGAATCTTCAACCTTGTTTCAGCTGCAGTTTCCTAGTATAGCAGGAAATAGAGATCAGTTGCACTTAGCTCAGCAAAGGCTGAATACATGGCTACTAGTCAGGCTGCATGTGAGGCCATTTGGATGCGAAAGATTCTAGTGGGATTGTTTGGTTAGAGGATGGATCCTACATTGATCTAATGTGATAACCAGATTTGTATCAAACTCTCTGAGAATCCAGTTTTTCATGACAAGTCCAAGCACATAGATATCTGGTATCACCATCTTCAAAAATGTGTGGTCAAGAGGATCATGTTGTTCCTGTATGTTTCAACCGAGGAACAAGATACAGATATTTTGATTAAAGCATTGTCAAAATGCAAGTTCGAGTTCCATAGAGACAGGATTGGGGTTACTGATAATCCCTTTCTTGTTGAGAAGAAGTGTTGAAAATAGCAACAAGAAATGCTAAAAATAGCAGTTCAACTAGTGTTGAACATAGCTATAAGAAATGAAAGAATGGAAGTACTAAAAATAGCATTCTATAAATATCATTTCGGGATACCTTTCCATTTTAGTCAGTCCCTAAACTAAAATAGTGAAGTAAAATTTGAATTTGATCTTAGCAGTTATTTGTAAAATAATTAATTAATTCATCTTGAGTTAATTAGTTAAGGAAAATCAAACATGAAGTCTATGTGGGGACATGCAACAGTTTCTCCATTAATTGAGGAATTTATCCATCAGTAGAGATAAGGATGAGTTGTAATATTGAGTTGTAATTAGTTGGCTCAGTTAACTGAGTCAAGTCCAGTTAGATTAATTCAAACAGTTTGTTGAATTAATGTAAGTTCAGTTAGTTAATGCTTGCATGCATGTAACTGCTGCACTTCAAATAATTGAATATTCTCTCATAAATAACTCATGCATGTCAATTCAAACAAAGGCCCAGTTGAGATCAGATGGAGGGGCAGTGTACTATTAGTTGCTAGAATATTCCATTGTGAATATTCCTTGCATGCAAAAGGAATTATCAGTTACTTCTAAGCCAAGCGAGATGTGTGAGGTGGCAATTCACACAAGTGGAAGCACTCGACCCTAGGAAAAATTGCGCAAGGAAATAGAAGGCTTGGAGGGCAGCGGAGAAGGTTGTGAGAGCCTTTGACTCTCTATGAGCATTATTGTTTGATTGCAGAGAGAGCAGGATAGCTTGAGAGCTGATTCTTTTTGTAACTTGAACAAGATTTCCACTTCTATGATAATACAGAGGTTGGGGTTTTAGGCTGAGGCTTTCCCCAGGTTATTTCTTCTAAGTTATGTGTGATTTATTTCTCATTCTCAGTTATATGTGTTCTCTTGATCTTGCTCAATTCGATTAAGCTTCTGAAAAGCATTGTAGAAGTAGACCTTGTATTGTGTTTTAGTATATTTCATAATCTGTTGATCTACAGTGGGAATTTCTACAAGAGAACACACATAGAGAGAACAACACTTGAGGTAGATTGAAATTATGGGGCATGGTTTGCTGAGAATTTCAGAGTAAGATTCTAGTGCAAAGAGGGGCAATCGACAGCAGGAATTTCATCCAAGGCCAAGAATACATAACAGAGAGTTAGTGCAGCACTAGGGAGAGACAGCGCAACCACAGGAGGGTGACACAGAAGCTAGAGAGGCTGACATAGTCATGACGAGGCAGCACTGGGGTTTCTGTGAGGCAGATCGGGCATCAATTCAACAGATCAATTTTTGAGCCAAGAAGGATCACTGGGAGGGTGATGCAGTTCCAACACAGAGCTAGGAGAAGCCATTGCTGCACAGCACTGGGGACAACACAGTCACCTATGGGGTTTATTCATCCAGTTGATGGATTCACCAAAATATTTGTCTCCGGATAGAGGTACTTCTATCGGGTTTATTCTTTGTTGGGTGAGCCAGATTTGGTACCCTAGTTGTATTCAGAAATTTGCTTAATAATAAAACCCTCATATTTGTTGCATCGGTTTTCCCGCATTGAGTTTTTCCAGGGATGTTTAGTCCAAAAATAAGTGTGTCCTTTGTCTGGTTGTCTCATTTATTTTTCAGTACTTGATTTGTATATTGGTGTAGCTTGCAGTGTATTTGCATTAATATTTTCTGAATAATTCTGAAAATAACTTGTTAAAATGAAGAACACAAGTAGGTAATGCAAATCAATTTTGTAGTAGGATTTCCGATTTGTTAGATTCATAAATTTTCACATCTACTCTTATTTTGAAAAACATAAAATGCTTTCCGACCCCCCAGAGTTCTTTTCTATCTACAACCATCCCAACTTAGATTTTTGTGGAAGTCAATTCTGAGTTATTTGTAATCTGCAACCTCTTCCAAAATGTTGCCTTCAAAGTAGAACTTATGCTTTTTATGTTTTCTTTTTTTAGAGAAAACTATTACTTCCATTTTGCTAATATTGACTTGCACCCCCACCCTTCTACAAAAATGCTCAAGGGATAGTAAGTTCTCTTAGAAACCAAGAGCAGATTAAGCAATTAGAATAAGGTCCCCTGCATACAAATGCAACCTTATAACAAACTTCCACAAATGGATACCATCACCCCCTTGTGAATTTAACCACTCCTCAAGCTTGTCAATATATAAACCAAAAAATGTAGGAGAAAATGGGAAACCTTGCTTGACCCCGATATCACTTCTAAAACTTTCAAAAATGCCTACAAATTTCTAATTTTGACTTTCACCTCTTCATACAGCCTATGCATAGCTGGTCTCAAATGTTTAGGAACCCCAAGTTCCTCCATTCTATGCCAAAGCTTATCCCTAGGAACCTTGTCAAACACTTTTTTGAAATCAACAAAGCAACAAAAGACTTATTCCTTTTTCTCCCAAACCTTTTCAATGATGTGCCTTAAAGTTATACAATGATCAATTGTGGAATGTTTAGGTCTAAAACCTGCTTTCCCTTTAGCACACTTATCTCTTTCTTCTACCCACTTGTTGATTTATTTTTCTAGCATGCTTCCAAATAACTTTGCAAACAAGGGGTTTATCATTATGGTCCTATAATTGGAGGGATTATTGACGTCACCACTTTTGAAAAGAAGTATTGCCAGACTAGTTGTCCAATCTGTGGGGAACCCTTGTTGTATGATGTTGTTGAAATTTTTTGTAATGTGAGGTGTAGGAATCTTTGAACCCCACTTTAGATACTCTGCTTGGAGTTCAGCTAAGTCTTTTGATTTTCCAACACCCAACTTCTTGATGCCCATCTCTACCTCTTGCACTGTGAAGAATTCAACATCAGTGTTGACCAAGGGGGGAGGGTCAACCTTGGGATCCTATTCATAGATTTGTCTTGCATAGTCAAACCATTTAGAAGTTGTAATACTATTTTCAGTTTGCATATTTCTCAGTTGGAGCTCCTTCCAAAATTATTTGGGATTATTTTTCTCAAGGAAGATTAGTTCTTCCCTCCTTGAAACCATGAAATTGACCTTTTTCTTCTTAATATATGCTTGTAAGCTTTGAGCTTTATGTTATCCTTGTTTGACACTTTCCACATTCTCCTTTCATTTTTGCATTCCTTGTCAAACCAAGCATTAACCAAAAAGCAATTTGTTTCAAACTTCTTAATTTTTTCTCTTTTGCAATCTGCAAGTGCACTTTGAATTAAATGTGTTACTTTGTGACTATGAAGGTGTAGGTTTTAACCCCGTACAGAAATTCCCTGCATACTAATTCTAACACACATAAAATAAACAATGCGAGAGCATAACACATAAAACACATATACACAGAGATTTTCCCTAGATCCCAAAATTGGGACTACCAACTTGATTTTTCATTATGTTCCTTTCATTGTTACAATACATATTTATACATGCCAAAGCATCCAATACCATGGACCGAAAACCATCACATCCAATACCATGGACTGAAAACCATCGCGTCCAAAAAACATGTGCCAAAATCATGCACAAAACCATAGGTGGGTCTTCCCAAGCTAACATAGGTTCCAAAACCAAAATTTTCCAGGGCACTACTCTGGACCCCATAAAGTGGGTTACGAGTATGCCTTAAACCCCATGTGTCCCCCCCTCTAACCCCCCGGTTAACTACGTGGGCTAGTCCTAGAGGGAATATAACACAACCCAACATTCTCCCACTTGTTGTTTTCTTTCCACAGGGGGCCACAAGAGAGCTTAGTCATTTTTCCAGCCCTGAAATGCCCATTGTCCCTCTACACCAAGAGAACTTCTCAAAGTTCACATATTTTGTCAATGCATCTGCAATATTCTTCAAAGTGTCCACTTTTACGAGCAACACCTTTTTGCCTTCTATCATATCCCTCACAAAGTGATACTGAACATCAATGTGCTTTGTCTTTAAATGATATGTGAGGTTCTTTGCCAAGAAAATTGCACTTTGGATGTCACAATCTATCCTTATAGCTTCTTGTACTAACCCCATACTTGAACGCAATCTCTGCAACCAAACTGCTTCCTTGCTTGCATGAGTGGTTGCCATGTATTCTGCCTCTATAGTTGATAGTGCCACTACAGATTGTTTCTTACTCATCCAACTGATTACACCTCCAATTAGGTTAAACACATACCCACTTGTAGATCTTCTCTGATCCAGATATCCAGCCCAGTCTGCATCAACAAAGCCATGAATATCCAACACTTTGTCCAATCCTGGTCTTCCTTGGTAGCACAAACCATAATCACTAGTGCAATGCAAATACCTGAAAACCTGCTTCACTGTTGTCCAATGCTACTTCCCTGGTTTTGACATAAACTTGCTCAATACTCCCACTGCATGTGCCATGTCTGGTCTACCACAGACCATTGCATACATGAGGCTACTGACTACACTTGCATATGGAACATGGGACATGTCCTCTTCCTCTTCTTGTGCCTTGGGACATTGTTCAACGGATAACCTCACACCTACAGGAATAGGAACCTTCACCAGTTTACTATCCTGCATATTAAACCTCTGCAGTATTGTCTCGACATACTTCCTCTGGTTTAACCATAGCTTCCTCTTTTCCTGATCTCTTTTAATTTCCATGCCCAAAATATAGTTTGCAACACCAAGATCTCTCATGTCAAATTTGGAGGACAATTGGGTCTTCAAATCCTGGATAATTTCTTTGTCATTTCCAACCAGCAGCATATCATCCACATACAAGACCAAATAAATAACACAGTCACCAATTAATTTAAAATACACACAGTGATCTTCTTTGCTTCTGGTTAAGCCAAGTCCCCGTATAAATGTATCAAATTTCTGATACCACATCCTTGGTGATTGTTTTAACCCATATAGAGACTTCTTTAACTTGCATACCAGTTCTTTCTTACCCTTCACTGCAAAGCCTTCAAGTTGGTTCGTGTAGATCTCCTCTTTCAGATCCCCGTGAAGAAATGATGTCTTCACATCCATCTGTTCTACCTCAAAATCAAAAGAAGCAGCAATAGATAAAAGTACTCTAATAGAATTTACCTTGGCAACAAGAGAAAAAATATCACCAAAATCAATTCCCGACACCTGGGAATAACCTTTTTCTACCAACCGAGCTTTGTATTTCTCCACCTTTCCTTTTGCATTTGTCTTCTTCTTGAACACCCATTTGTTGCCAATGGGTTTCCTTCCAGCCAGCAACTCCACCAGATCCCAAGCCTCATTTTTATGCAAAGATGCCATTTCATCAGCCATGGTCTTTTTCTAGAGTTTTCCATCCTCTAAATCTACTACTTCCTTCACAGTTCTGGGATCATCATCCGTAATAGATAAAGAAAAATTTGAACAGAAAACAGATGGACTATACCTTTCTGGTTGCCTTCTTTCTCGAACTGATCTTCTTACAGCTGGAGTTTGTGGCTCTTCATCTTTTGATTCCTCCTCCATTGTAGAGTCTGATTCTTCCTCCTTTAGCTCAAACTTTATCTTCTCAGGTTCCTTTGATTGGACTTCATGTTTAATAACATCTTTCACCTCTCTAAACACCACATCTCAACTGTACATAACCTTTCTTGTTACTGGGTTCCAAATCTTATAACCCTTAAAAGCATCCTTATACCCACTAAAGATGCACTTTTCAGATTTACTGTCCAACTTGGTTCTTTTCTCCTTTGGAACATGTACATATGCATCACATCCAAATACCCTCAGATGTGAAAGAGAGGGTTTCTTACCAGTCCATACCTCTTGTGGAGTCTTATCCTCCAATGCTGATGAAGGTGACCTATTGATCAGGTAACATGCAATATCCACCACATATGCCCAAAATTCCTGTGCTAACCCGACACCAATGAGCATGCTTCTTGCCCTTTCCATCAACATCTTGTTCATTCTTTCTGTAACTCCATTTTGCTGAGGTGTATATGGAGTAGTCTTCTGCCATGGTATACCACACTTCTTACAGAATTCTTCAAATTCTTTACTGCAAAACTCTCCACCGTTATCTGTCCTCAACACCTTTATCTTCTTTTCTATCTGGTTTTCCACCAGAGCCTTAAATTCTTTAAACCTATCAAAGACTTCAGATTTATTCTTAAGGAAATATATCCATGTATTCCTTGAGAAGTCATCTATAAATGATACATAGTATATAGACTTACCCAATGATGGAATCTTCATAGGTCTAAACACATCACTGTGCACAAGCTCTAATAACTGTTTCACCCTCTTACCACTAGAGGGGAAACTTACCCGATTTTGCTTCCCATATACACAATTTTCATAGAAATCAAAATCTAGAGAGCTATTACTCATACCTTCTACCATACCTTTACCATGAAGTATTCGAAGGTCCTTCTGTCCAATATGTCCAAGCCTTTGATGCCACAACATGGTCTTCTCTCCAGATACCACTAGATTTTCTGCTCCATTTTCAGGAACCACAGAACTGTTGCACCCATCAATAGTCGTGCTACCTTGCAGCTTGTACAGAGTTCCAATCCAAACACCCCGCATCAATACCAGTGCTCCCTGAACCATCTTGCAGGTATCCTTCTCGAACACTGTTTTTACACTTGCATCATCCAAATTGCTTACAGAAATAAGATTTTTGGCTAATGCAGGAATATGCAGAACACCCTGAAGTGTTCTAACCCTTCCAACTCGCAACTTCAACTTTACTTTTCTGCGACAAATATTTCTAGCCTTCCTATCATCCCCCAAGAAGACATCACTACCATCATATTTCTCATACTTGCAGAATCACTCTCTATGGGGAGTGAAGTGAAAGGATGCAGCTGAGTCAATCAACCATGCCTCATGATCTACATGTGTACTTAAAGAAGCCAAGTACACATCCCCACCTTCATCTAAGGTGGTTTCCACCTCTGCAGAAGGAGCCTCATCAGATCCCTTTCCTTTGTCAGGAGCTTTAGATTTACAGTCCCTTTTGAAGTGGCCTTCCTTTTTGCATTTCCAGCACACCACCTTTACAGGTTTTCCTAGAGATTTAGATCTCCCTCTAGCTTTAGATCTCCCACTTGATGACTTATTTTTGTTTTTGTTCTGGGACCATCCTCATACAGACAAGGCATCACCATTCTAGCTCTCCATATTTTTCCATCTCATCTCCTTCGTTAGCAAGGCTGAGACTATTTCATCAAACTTCAAGGCAGTGGCATTGTTACCTATTGCAATAACTAGACTATCCCACGAATCTGGTAGAGAATACAACAAACTGATGCACTTATCTTCATCTGAAATTTTAATATCAACAGATGCTAACTGACTTGCCATAGTATTAAATGCATTCAGATGCTTTATCACCGAGTCTCCATCTTTCATCCTCAGGTTATACAACTTTTTCTGTAGGAACAATTTATTCACCAGAGACTTAGATTAGTACAAAGTCCCTAACTTGTCCCAAAAAGCCTTCTTCGTAGCTTCCCCTAATACATTCAGCAATACTGAATTTGAGACACACAATCATATTGTGCTCTTTGCCTTTTGATCCAACTACTTCCATTCTTCATCGGACACTCTCGTTGGTTTAGTAGCTGGATCTATTGCGATCCATTGATCTTTATCCACCAACAGATCCTCCATCTTGAGTTTCCACAACTCAAAACTCTGACCATTAAATTTCTCGATCTCTATCTTTCCACTGCTCTCCATCTTCTTTCACCACCAGAATCGGTCTCGCAGATCTCCCACTGAACAAGGTCTACCACAGGCTCGAGCGAAAACCCCTTAGTAGCAAAGACATCCCCTTGAAGCCAAAATAGCTCTGATACCACATGTAGGTTTTAACCTCGTACAGAAATTACGTGCATATGAATTCTAACACACATAAAATAATCAATGCAAGAGCATAACACATATACACAGAGATTTTCACCTGGATCCCAAAACCGGGACTACCAGCTTGAATTTTCATTATGTTCCTTTCAATGTTACAATACATATTTATACATGCCAAAGCATCCAATACCATGGATCGAAAACCATCGTGTCCAATACCGTATGGTATTATGAACCATCTGCGTCCAAAACATGTGCGAAAAATCATGCAGAAAAACCATAGGTGGTCTGCCTCACTAAGATGGCGTGTCCAAAAAAACTTTTTCGGGGGCGCGCCCTAGACTCCCCATAAAGTGGGGTTCGGGTATGCCTCAAAACCCTGTGATCCCCCCGCCGCCCCCCCTGTGCCCCCCCCCCCCCCCACTACACAATCGGTGCAACAAAGGGGGGCTCTGCCCCCTCTCTAACCCCTTGGTTAACTATGTGGGCTAGTCGTGGAAAGAATATAACACAACCCAATAGGAATGACAAAGGGAAGTAGATTATTGATGTGGAGCCTAACACCACTATTACCACGACCAAGATCCATAAGAATGAGCCCGAATATCCAAAGGAAGGGGAGCGCCTTTTCCACTCACAATTGTGGGTGAAGGGTTTGCCGCTACAATTCATTGTCGACAGTGGCAGCCAAAAGAATCTCATTTTAGCAAAGGTTGTGAAGTGACTGGGCCTACTAACCATACCACACCTGCAATCATACAACCTCGAGTGGCTTCACCAAGGACGAGACCTTCGAGTCAGCCAGCAGTGTCGCCTTCCCTATAGCATCAAGCCCTTCACATATGAGGTATTTATGTGATGTTTCTCTTCTTGACATTTGTGATGTATTATTAGGAAAACCATACTTGTGGAAGTGACATGATGTATATGAGTCTAGAACTCGCTCTGTGATTATTTATTTGGGTAAGACATTATACAGGATATCGAAGGTAGCCCCACCTACCATCACCTCTTTGAAATCTGCTAAGAAATGCAGTAAGATATCTCCCAGACTATAAAATTTATTTTCTTTCTGGTCCACTTTCAAAGTAAGGGGAAGATCATAGCCACATCCATGGCCCCTGGGAAGGGTTCCTCCATGCAGCAGAAGCAGGTGGATACAGTCATGAGAGAATATAGGGACACCTTTTCCTCACCCATAGTGGTACCGTTGCACTGTCAAGTCAAGCATTCATTCCATATGACTCCCGGAGCACCTCTACCCAACGGGCCAATATATCGTCACTCCAATTGTGGAAAATGACAAGTACAAGCAGCGACATGATCAACATCGGGTGCCACACAATTTTCAGGCGGGAAACAAAGTCTGGTTGCATTTACAGAAAGAACGCCTTACAAGAGCCCATTGAAAGCTCAAACCACTCCGATATGGTCCTTACACCATTACCAAGGTTGTGGGAAACAATGCTTTGGAGCACAACATTCCTCCATACCTTGGCTTGCACCAAGTGTTCAATGTAGATTGCCTTCGGCCATATTGTCCACCATTTTTGGACACATATGACATTACAGAACAACTCACACCAACAGAGGTCAACCCAGACTACATGGAACATGCCACAACTGATCAGATCATGGACACACAGATTAAGAACACTCGGAAACAAAGGAACTCAACACAATGGGGACCATTGATTCCTAAGGGGGAAGGACTAATCTAGGTGGATATTGGTGGCTACTCGCCTATTCCACTTGGACCCTCACCGTTGTTTCTTATAGTTTTTCGGTTTCCTTAATTGTAGCACATTTTACTATTTTTGGCAGTTTTTTGGGTCCTGAACTTCCCGAGTCGTTTTGAGGCCCTAAACGATGTGTTTTTGGAAAAATTGCTTAATAATTCTAAAGCAATCACATCGGCCATTGTAGTCCTAGGAGAGATATTTCCAATGAGGTATCATACGCGTCAAACATAGATAATATGGACAAGTTATGCCCTTGGGAACTTGGCTGCCCAGCTAACACTAATGGGGCCCATAAACTATTGGTGTTAAATCTCCTCGAGTTAGGGTTTTGGTTTTTTAGGGTTTTCTCTTGAGCCTCATTGTAACTTAGTTTAGAGGTGTAGAAATTTTGAATAATATAACACATATTCACAGAGATTATCCTGATTATACACTATTTGTGGAATGAATGCATAATACATAACCTCCTCTACGTTGATCATCAATTTTGCAGAATTAAGAAACAATTGCATGCGCACATTAAAACATCAATCACACATATCAACACAGTATATCACAGGGAAGCATACAACTGAAAACCCCCAACTATCTGTTTATTATATTGATTGAAAACATGTAACAATACATAGTACAATACTCCTCACAAGTACTCAGTATTATCTCCACCTGTTACACACAAACTAGCTTAGATTTGAATCAATCATAGGTTCAAATCTCCTTCGTTGCTTGCCTGCCTCCACTGTGCAATCCTGCATGAGAATAGATGAGAATGGATGATCCAAACTCGTATTTCCCTTGTGTTTCACTAGCAATCCTCATTGGCAATCTCAATCCACTGATTGTGCAAATCTCATGCACAACTATAGTCACAAGTGACAGTTTTCTTTCCCTTTCACTCACCTCTAACACTTGTCTCCACTGAACTGTCCATGCACTAAGTTAACTAATGTATTCTTTAGTTGATTTATGAGTTAATAATTAGTGAATTAATTAATAATTAATTCACACCACTCATCACTAGTGTATTTGTAAGTTAGACTAAATACAACTAGTTCAACTAAGTCAAATTGAACACAACTCCATCAACTCCTCAATCAACTCCACCAAACTCAATCACTTGGGTTCTAACTGAAGTCCATCATGCAATAGCTCAACTAACCCATAGAAAAAGCGTATTTCCTTCTGGTAGTTGCATGTGCCACATCCATAGCTTGAACTGAAGTGCTGCAAGAGGATACGATAATGTTTATAGTCCAAATATTATTAAGAGCTAATAATATTCGACTATTCTATTTTTTGACTGGCAGTCTAAAAATAGACTCCGCCCATATGTCTAAAAATAGACATAGTCTAAAAATAAACTTTGCACCAAAAATAGCCTGCGGGCCCACTTAGTGAAGGCAACTTCTTTTCACTAAGCTCCATCATCTTGTTGCATTTTCAACATGATGTGGCCATGCCATTTGCATCTATTCACACAGATTCGGCTCATGTTCAGTCTGAAACAAATAAGGAAAACAACTCCATTAAGCACATCTAACATATTTGCCAGCAGATCCATGACATTTTGGAGAAACCAAATGCCAAGTACAAGCAGCGACATGATCAACATCGGGTGCCACACAAGTTTCAGGGGGCGACAAACTCTGGTTGCATTTGCAAAAGAAACACCTTACCGGAGCCTATCGGAAACTCAGACCACTCCAATATGGTCCTCACACCATTACCAAGGTTGTGGGAGACAATGCATTTGAGCTCAGTATTCCCCCCATTCCTTGGCCTGCACCCAATGTTCAATATGGACTGCCTTCGGCCATATTTTCCACCATTACTAGACACATCTGACATTGCAAAACAACTCACACACACAAAGTTAAATCCAGATTGCATGGAACAAGCTGCAACTGATCTTATCATGGACACATAGATCAAGCACACTCGCCAGCAGAATATCCAAATGTATCGAGTTGTCAAAGCAGGCCAACTACTTCACTGGGGCAAGTGGCTCACCAGAGACCAAGTTCAGCAAAAGTTTCATCATCTCATGGAGGAACTCAATGCAATGGGGACCATTGCTTCCTAAGGGGGGAGGAATGATCCAAGCAGATATTGGTGTCCACCCGCCAAGTCCACTTGGACCCCCACCATTGTTTCTTTCATATTTTCAGTTTCCTTAATTGTAGCACAGTTTGCTATTTTTAGCACTTTTTTGGGTCCTGAACCTGAGGAGCCGTTTTGAGGCCCTAAACGACGTTTTTTGGGAAAACTGGGAGCCACTTTTCCAAGCTAGCCTTCAAATCATTGGCCATAACTACCTGTAACTTTCCAGAATCATAATTAACATGATGACAATGCCAAATATTCAAACTTGAAGCTAGAACTTGTCCAAGATTTCCTAGAACATGATAGACATTTTGTCAAACATATAGTAAACATATAAGTTACAGGTCATGAATGCATATATGATCTTAAATCTTTGAACTTCATTTGAGAATCACCGAGAAGGCTTAATTCCCTCTCAAGTAGTTGCAACAACACTTTTTAGCCCATACATTCATCAACCACTCAAATACTTAAATCAAATCATGAACAAGAGTCATAACTAGAGCACATTATAGAACCATGCTTATAACCACAATAATAACCATGAAAAATCAGTGATCGAATCAAGACAATAAAACGTATAAATGCTCATAGATTACAATAGTAAAATAGCTCTTATTAACATATGAAAAAACCAACCAAGTCAAGGACTTCCACATACCACCCGAACATAGATTGGGTTGAACCAAATATTTCTTTCATCAAATCACCCTCGTGCCATATTCTGAGCATGAATGTGGGATCTCATGGGATAAACCAACACATAATCAACCAGGGAATCCAGAGGTTAAACCACCTCCACCCTCAAGCTATCATGATCTCACCTAAACCAGTCCCAAGATCTGAAATCCAAACCAAGCTTGGATTCCTCATAATTTCTTCACCATAACTTGAGGGATTTTTCTATCTCCACTCGCCTATCGAGGACTTCCCATAGAAAACCATCTCCACCCACAACTCTTGGGAGTTTTCTTGATACCAACTCACATTGTTCCAAAATATTCCGGAAATCCAAAGCTCAACCAAGAATGAATCCCATCACACGATGGTTATCCAAGAAATGGCAGGCAAGGTTAAAACCACTACAAAATCCTCCTACTCAAGTTGTTGATCCAACCTTCTACTTACTTTACTTCACTTTCCTTCACTTGTCATTTTTCTTCCTTTTCTTTCATTTTCTTCTCTTTACTTGCTTGCTTGTTTTCTCCTCTTGGAGCTCTCTCTCTCTCCAAACTCATCCAGGCCAAAAATGATCAAAAAGTTGTGAACTATTTCTCTGATACCTTTTTATTATTGATGTCTCATTTTTCTTCATTTTCCTTCATTTTCCCTCTTAATTCCCTTGCATGCATATTTGTGTCCCTTCACCTTTCTTTTCTCTTATTTTTATTTATTTTCATAATTAAATGTCAATTATTGCCTCTTTGCCCTTCAAAATGCCTTTTCCAATTTCCATAGTCATAATAAACCAAAAGTGATGCCCACTATAGTGCTCGTCGAACATTCAACTTGGAATACGTGTTCCATGACCTTGGTATTGTTTTTCTTTTACTATCCTTTATTACATGAAACTTTAACACAGGGT
>APFE031184668.1:117412-135376 GCA_000404065.3 Pinus taeda | reverse complement strand
ATTAATCAAAGGCCAAGGTTTAGCTAAACTCATGGCTGAATCGAACTGTCAGGCCTTAGATACATATTTCATTGGTGCTCTAGATGATCAGGAAGAGATGGCGACTCAACAAATCAGTGAAACTTTTTTAGATTTACCTTGGTATACAGATATCATATTTCTTTCACTAAATTTACAAGCTCCTCCTTGTTTGTCTAAAACTAAAAGTAGATTCTTGAAAATGAAATCAATGAAATATTGTATCATAGACAATGCTTTATTTTGGAAAGATAATGGTTGCATTTTGTTAAATTGTTTATTAAAAGATGAAGCTGACAAAGTCATGCAAGAATTTCATGCAGGAGATTGTGGAGGACACCTATACTGGAAAACAACTACTGATAAGATTTTAAGGGAAGGCTTTCACCGGCCCACCCTTTTTGCAGATGTCGGAAAATATGTGACTTCCTATCACAAGTGACAAATATTTTAAGGCAAGAAGAAACTCTTACCATTACCCCTCAAACCCATCTCCACAGAAATTCCATTTCAGCAACAAGGTGTAGACTTCATTGATGAAATTCACCCATCCTCCTCAACCCAACATAAATGGATTTTGAAAGCCAATGATTACTTTACTAAATGGATAGAAGGCATCCCTTCTAGACAATCCACTAATTTTGTCATCATCTCATTCCTTAAAAATAATATCATTTCAAGATTTGGATGGCCACAAAAGCTCATAATTAATAATGCGGCTACTTTCAAATCTAAGAAGATGGTAGACTTTTGTAACAGATATCACATTACCCTTGGCCATTCCATTGCCTATTACCCTCAAGGAAATGGGCTTGCAGAAACCTCAAACAAAAGCCTTGTTAATATCATCAAGAAACTGTTAAAAGACAATAAGAAGACCTGGCACAAAAATTTGGTTAATGCCTTATGGGCAGACAAACTCACTACCAAAAAGTCCATTGGTACATCTCCTTATCAACTAGTATATGGAGTGGATGTTTTCCATCCTCTTTAGGAGTACCAGTGATTAAAATGATTCAAGAACTGCAGGTAGAATCCAATGATATCCAAAAGAGGATAAATCAGACAATACATTTGTAGAAAACCAGGGAATAAGTCTATGTCAAATCCCAGGTGATCCAAGATAAAATCAAAAAGATTTTTGACAAGAAAACCAAAGGTGATGATTTTTACATAGGTGACAAAGTACTCAAATGGGATTAGAGAAAATAAGAAAAGGGTGAACATGGTAAATTTGATTTGGTATGGAAAGGCCCTTATATCATCTACGGTTACAGAGGTAACAATGCATTTTTCTTGAAGCGGTTAGATGGAACAGATCTGCTAGGTGGACCAGTGAATGGTAGATTGCTAAAGCATTACTTGTCCCCAGATTAGCATTTGTTCATATGTTTACTTTACTCATTGTACATAACATTACAAAGTTTAGATTGGATTGAATGGTTACCTTTTGTGGTTGAAGACCAAAGAGAAGGCCCTAAGATTTGAAAGGTGTAGCATCATATGTATGAATAAAGCAAATCATAGAAAAGCAATTACAAGGCAAGCACAGTCAAAGTTTCAAAGGCTACTGATCTTAAAGTTCTTAACATTTCACCAGGAAATGCCATCCCCATGTTGAGCCACTATTAGGGTCCTACAATAATAGGATTCATAATTTTTGAATTGACTATGATTAAGTCTTGTAATATTGTACATACTTCTACTTTCTGTGAAATGTTTTCCCATATTAAAAATACAAAAATGTAAAGAGGGTAAGTCCTAAAAGAAAAATCAAAGGACCAAAAGAAAAGGATCAAAAAAGAAAAAAAATATGAGACCCACCAAAAAGACATAAAAAAACAGATTCTGAAAGTGATGCAAATTCAAATGCCACTCCTTTTAACTTTGCCTTGCAAAATAACATTGTGTGCAACTTGTCAAAAATGCCACAATCCATGATGATCAAATAGTTTAATCTTGATTCATTCATGCTTTAAATTTCATGCTGATAGATAGAGAAGCAAGATCTAGCCATATTGTTTAATCTTGGTAGATAAGTAGTTAGGTAGAGAATAATAATGAGCTCATCAGTTTAATCTGAGCCATTGGAAGTTATAAGATTAGAATTAGATAGTTTTCTTATCAAAGGAAAAGGAAATAAAGGTTCAGCAAGCTCAAATGCACCCAATTAATGAAGACAAAATTCTAGGGTAAATAAAGGGTAGGTAAAAGAGGTTTTGGAATGCATAAGGTTGCTAGCTCAAATGCACCTTCATCATGCTTAATCCTGTGTTTCATGTGCAGGAAGAATTATCAAAGAAAGAGGAAATTCACAAAATTTGTATATTACTTTGGGCATTTACCCTAAAAGTTCTATATAATTTTGGGCCTGAATACTAAAGCTCATTCACTAATTTTCTTTCATTTAACTAAACCCCTTACATGTCTAAATTATTAATTTCTCTTCTTTACCCCTTCATTATTTTTCATTCCATAATATTTTTCCCCTTCTTGATTCCAGAGGACCCTTCCCTCTTCATTTCCCCTTATAAAAATATCCCTTCCCCTTCATTTTACCTTTTCCCTTATTTCATCTCATTTTCCCTTGTAAACCCACTAAAACCCCCTTATCCTAAGTTTTAAAAGTTAAGATGTATCGGGCCCCATTGAAAAACCCTCCCCAATACCCTTTTAAGTCATCCCAAATGTTTTTCTAAACACCCACTCTCATATTCCCTAAACCCTTTATATTATCCTAACCTATAGTCCTGCTTTATATATTTCACCTTCCCACTATATTATACCCCCTTCCCTAAAAACCTTAGCATATGTGTTATAACCCTCCGCTGTATAACCCATTCTCCCCACTTCTATTTTAATACTCGCTGCATCACTTATGCCTGGGCCCCGCTAATCAACACGCCGACTCATCCCTCGCAACTCTGCCATGCAATAACCCTTTGATCACCCACCTTCAGATCCAATGGCTCGTGTCCCATATCATGCACTCCAAAATCTGATCTTTAATATCTCAAAAGCACGTGAGATTCACGGTTTTCCCCACCCACCTTTTTTCTACATGGCAGCCCCATGTTATATCACATCCTCTGAAAAAATACCACCTACCACTCAAAAGCGGTGCGATGAACCATAATACCACCCTTCGCATAAGATGAAACTGCCTGCTATTCAAACTTAACCCCGCACCCAAAAGTTAACCATTGTTGGCTAAAACCAAAAAAGTCACCCTTTCCATCCCTTTCGCTGTTATTTTGTTGCAAAGAACCTTTTCCAACCAATTCTAAATCCCAAAAACTCTGCTCAACTATTTTAACCCATTTATGACCAAAAGACGGTGCAGACTCCAATTTGAAGTAACATAAAGACCATTGGAGCCTCAGAAAGCCTTCGTTGCCCCCAAAGAACCTATCTGCATACCAAATCTTTGTTTTCCACGTATTCCAAAAGTACCAAAAGGCCTATACTTAAGCTTTGCACAACATTTTTAATGAGATAATCAATTAAACCAATTAAAAGCCTGGCCAACCTAAAGCAAGCCTTTGTTGCATCCCAAACCCTTTGTTGCAGACTGTATTCATCTTTCTAGATGTCTTAAGCCTATTCCTTGAGATAGATAGTGATTAATTCAATCAAATAAACAAATTTGTGGCTTCCCAAAGCATTCTGAATGAAAAACCTTGCAAAATCCTCACCTAAATATTGACCACCTCCCATTCGCCGATAGAGATTTCCATATCAAAGACATAGCCTCCCCTATCCATCTATTGAAACTCCACTATTGGAGTAAAGAACAATTCCTCAACAAGAATGATGATATTCAGTTATGGGAGTCTAATTTACCCAAATATTTGTTCCCACAGGTATGCCAGTTCCCTAAAATCATCCACCTATGGCAACTCTATTATATCCAAGTCAAAGAACCATAGTCTCTCCTAACCAATAGATTTTACTCACAATCACTATAGAGTCAATAAATGAAATGTTGTAGATCCAGCCAAAACCCAATGAAACCCCATTTTCTATTGAAAACCTACTTGATCTATGGTTAAAGTTGGACCCTCCCAATAGATCTCAAAATTTTCATACTTTCATCCTAGAAGAGGCTCATATTCCTGCAGACAGTCCTTCATACTCTACCACCATTTTCTCTGAGAGGGCCAAACAGATTGTAACCATGTTGTCTTGTATTCTAGGATATATCATTGATGAACATGTAGATGAGTCTATACTTGTTTTCCTTTATATTTTTTTCCCGGGCAAGCTGCCAACTACAGTTTTCAATTTTTCCCAGTTCTTAGGAGACAGAATCCATGATAAATTGATCAGATTTCTAGATGAAAGAGTATTCAAATACTCTTTAGTATTGTTCTGTATGTTTCTATACTTCTAGTCAGAGAGGTTTACAGTTAACATCCAAAAATTGGACACTAAGAAACATCCTCGATCTGTTATCTTTTGGACACCCTTAATCCAAAAATATTCCACATTTTTTAGCTACAAAGGTTTCATTGGTTCTTTGTTCACCCAGTTGTTAATATTCTAATCAGTAGCAATCAACCCAGGATCAGTGATGAGATAAAGGGATTTTTACAGTTGTCCAAACACAGTAGAATAGGGGACTGGTATTTATACCAGAATGACACTGAAGTGAGGGTGTATGGATGTCAGCTCACTCCCTATAAGTTGCCCAAATATCTCCCCATGAGGATATTTGCATTAGAGTATATCAGGAAAATCATAAATTCAGATGATGTGAATTTTCTATCAGCCAGGAAGAAAACACAGTTTAAAATCAAAAACCAGCTTCGTCCTTTTATCTACAATAATAGGGAAGTTGGAGAAGAAGCAGAAAAATGTTTACAGGAAATCAAATTCAGTAATAGTTTCAAATGGTAGTATGATCCTTTAGGTGTCATTAACAAACTAAGACTCAAGTTTAAATTGAGCCCTTTTATGCATGAGTCCAAGCTAGAGATTGAAAAATACGCCAACCAGTCAGAGTGGTTGGAAAAGGTGTTAATGGATATGGAGAAACATATGGATACTAGTTCCATTCTGTATACTCTAGCCCTATAGGATAGAAATGCAAAAAGGACTAGAGAAGAAGGTTCTTGCTCAGACAAGGATACAACAGATGACAGATTTGAGTTTATGTACAGGAAGAAGCCCAAGCTAAATCCTATAAATGAGCAAGAAGAAATAGTTGATACGATTGAGATCATTGGTATAGATATAGTGATCAAAGAGAATACAGGTCCAACAGTTTCTGAGGAAACTAATCAGCCTTCAACCTTTAATACTCAAATTATTCAAAAACAGCATAGCATTGAAGTCTCATCATCAAGAAAACCAGTGGATAAAGAAAAAGATACAAAGGAGAAGTATCAATAAATCATGTTGAGAACTGAAGCATTGAAAGCTAAAACCTAAGCCCAATATTTCAAACAAACTCCTAGTGATCAAAATAGGTTTCTTTCAGCTTTTGACCTTAAAACATGGAAAATGTAGATGACCTTTTTGCAGCCCACAGTACAACATCCTATGTCATCGGCAAATTACAAAAAGACATAATTTGAAGTTTTGGCCAAGAATGTTCATACTATAGATCAAATTGAGTTTCATAAGCAAGCAGGAGAAATGATATACTCACCTATGACCAACAAAGCTATGAGTGTACAAAAACTTCAAAATTCTCTGGAGAATATCACAACACAGTTTAAACAAGAGAAGGCATCCTCACAAGAAAAGGATAACAAAATTAAATCACTAGAAGACATGGTTATTGAGATTGGATATAATCCAAATGACATCAAGGTAGCAAAAAAGCTCATAAAAAAAAAGAATGAAGACATTGTTGCATTGAAGAAGCAGCTAAAATGGCCTCCTTCTGAACATCCACAGAATAAGGAAGTTATAGAGAGTCAAGGCCAAAAATATGAGATGATGGACCTCATTCTTCAGTTAAATGCTCAATTAAAAGAAATTGAAAATGAGATGGATAAGTTAGTGCAAGAGAAGTAGGCCAGCATGGAAGCAGCTACTGTCACTATTATTCCTACAGTTACTACAGAAGTTCCCTCTACTTTGGCAACTTCAGTGGCCACAACAGCTCCAATAGCTACAGCACTTCCCACTGCATCAGCAACTACATCAACAATAGGTACAACAACAGCAGCTCATCCTAGTGATGAAGCATGTAAACTGATCAAAGCCATGGAAGATATGTCCATCCAAATAAATGAAATAAATAGACTTAAAGAACAAGCAAAAATTCTAGAGGATGAAAAGAAATTGGTTCAAATCATGCATAAGAATGAAACACAGAATTCAAACAGATTGAATGAAAGGATATAGAAGTCAGAAAAAGAGTTAACACTGAAAGAGCCACTAGACCAAGAAAAACAACCTTTATGGGCCAATATCATTGACTCTGTCAATGATATTTGGCCATCTACACAGGTGATATTTGAGTAGAATGATTTGGTCAAAGAAGCTAGTGAAACAATTCAAGGGGTAAGAGCTGAACTTGGGAATAAGCCAAAAGAAACCTCAAGAATAATCTAGTTCCTTAACTCAAAGAACAAGTATGAATTGCAAGATCTTGGAATAGCTGACAGAACTAAAACCATACTAGAGGTAAAGAAGGTAATCACCAAGAGGAACCTGATGATACAACTGGAGGGGAAATGCCAAACAATGGAGCTAGCAATAGCTAGGTTTATGGTAAAATTTGATGCTTTGAGGAAAAAAGGTCTGCCTAATCCATTGGTGATTAATGACAAGTTGATGCCACATGAAGACTATGATAAGAAAATCAAAGAAGTGGCGAAGGAACAAGCCAACAATTCCTCCATGAAAGGGATTCCTATAGGAAAAGTGCTTTATCATAATTTTGAGAACCTCTTTTACCTCCAACATGAGGTAAAAAATCTCTTTATAAACAAGCCTACTTTTGCAACATACACAGAAACTGATGAAATCTACAGAAGAATCATAAATATTAAATTACTAGATGCGGAGTCTGGGGAAAAGTTGAATGATTTACCATGAAGATGAAAGGAAAAAATATAGTAGTTAAGAGAAGTTAAGGTAAAACGGTAAAGAGTAACATAGTTTAAATATGAAAGAGTATTAGTAAAAGGCAGTATAAGAGAAAGCAAATAGCAAGAGAGAAAAAACATCATAATATGAATGAAAAGCCAACAACAAACAATAAAAGAGGGATAGCTTTGCATTAGTTACATATATGTCTCTATCTTCTTGCATGAAGATATTTCTTTTTCCTTGAATAATTCCTAAAACAGTTTGGCATATTTTATAATAGTTTTTTGTATAAATACTTCATAATTTGAAGTATTAGAGGGTGGATTGCTAAACATTTCTATAGTTATATTGATCTAAAACCTTAGGATTTATTGTAACATTTTCAAGTCAGCAAACTCGACTGAGTAATAAAGGCATTGCATTACAGGATTCATGTGTTGGGCCACTTTAGTGAAGTATCTTTCATTTTTTAAATTTTTATTTTCTTAAGTATTTCACATACATACATGTTTTCCAATTTGAATGAAATAATTGGAATATTACTACAAAATTTGTTTAAGTACACTATGTCTTGAATAGTTATTCATTTTGATGTTTTCTTCTGATATCCAGAGTAGGGAATTCTTCATTGCTCCCTAGTTTCGATTGACTTCTTTCATTTCCCTCATTATCTGGTTTGAGGAATCCTTAACTGCTCCTTCACCTCGCTTGAAAAATTGGTTCACCATCCAGCCTAAAATATCTGAATTTACTCAACTACCTTGCCCTGTCAACATTATCTTTAAAACTTGATTCAGTCTTGTTTTCATGACATTTGGACTCCATGGCCCAATGGTAAAAAGACATCTATCTCTCCATCTAAATCATTGATTCCACCACCAAATCAAATCAAAATGCAACCAAGCTTAAATAACTAGCCTAAAATCAATTAATCCAATAATTAAATCATTAAGAGAGAACCCTCTCTGAGCATTATGAAGGCTAGATCCTGATCTCAAAAGTAGGTTTGTGGTTACCTCTATTATTTCTTTAAACACAACATGATAACCCTAGGGAAATTTTAGAGTGATAACACCCTCCAGGAATTGTGCAATTCCCTCTGACAGCCTATTGGGCTCGGATTGTGCAATCTTGCCAGCCAACCCTCCCAGTAGGATTTGCGCAATTTTTCCCATCAACGGGTTGTTTAGCCCAGGATTTGCACAAATCTAGGCAGCAACCAACTGCTTTGCCCAAAAATTGTGCAATCCCCTTCGGCAGTTAGCCCATCTTATAATCAGTAATGCACATTTTTCCCAAGCAGTTGAGCACTGACATGCATGGATAGTCCGGTTGACTATTTCCACCCGGGACTGAGGAAACTTGACTTGCATAAATGCATGACTTGATCTTCCCAGAATATCAAGGGAAAACATACAAAAGGAATCCCATGATTAAGGATGCTATTTTTAATAGTCGAGGGATACATGCAAAGTTGTTTTAGAATTTTCCTTCCAAGTGTCTCTTTTTCCTAGATTTGTGGCATGCATGTCATAACACAAAACTTATTTTTTTGATGCATCAAATCTCATTCATTCATATTGATCAAGCTCTAACATCCCACAGCACATCCAAGACTCTTCGACACATCCAGCTCATCTATTCATAGGTAAGTGGCCTCAACTTGCCTTTTTCAGCATTTCTGTCACTTTTTGTGTATTCACTTGTGTGAGTGTTTTTTTGCCTGATTTCTTTGAATGCTTGTTGTCATTTACATATATTCTAGCTTTTCCTAGTTCTCTTTCAATTTTCGTTTCTATCTCACTCCTATCACATACATGAAACTGGTTTGCACAGACGTTCGCCAAACTGGCGAATGGCCTCTCCCACATGCATGTCGATATGTTTGTTGAATATTCCATTCATGTTTTGCATGCATTTTTTATCACTTCTGGTTTCACTTAGTGTCTTCATGCATTTCATTCACTTGCTTTCAGTTGCCTGTCGGCGAGTCAGGCCAACCATAGCCTAGGCTCTGCCCCCACCAAGGCTACATTGTGCAATCTGGGGAAGGAAGGCTCACTTGCCTCTCCAGATTTGTGCATTCTTGCCCAACACTGGCCTCCTACACTGAATTGCACATTTTAGGAGGTTACTGGCTATTGGGCCCAAAATTTTGTGCAAATCTATCCCTGGGCCAGCAGTCTTTCCCAGTGGGAATTTCGCATTGCACAATCCCAGCAGCCAACTACCCAACTGGATTGCACAATTTGTAGATCCAACAGCCATTCCAGCCTCCTAGACACCCTATACTTCCTTTTGTGCAGTTATGGTAACTAGTCACTCAGCCTCCCTGTGAAATTTGTGCAATCTTCCTCATCCATTTCACAGGTATGTGATGTGTCCTTCCCTGAATTTGCTTTTTTTTCACTGACATCTTTTTTTCCATGCATGCTTCTTGTTTCCAGATCTTTCAGGTGTTCATCTACCTCAATGGCTTCCAAAAGATCCGGATCCCAAGACACTGATGGTGTTGCAGCTGGAACAGCAGTTGAATAGGTGTCCTCTAGCATGTCAATCTACGAAGATACAAAGTTGTATCTAGAAAATGACATCAAAATCAAGTGGCAAGAGGTGAATGAAAAATTCGCAGGTACTTTTGGGGAAGACCTTGAAGGCTGTCAGATGTATGACAACATTCATAAGTCTAGGCCTGTATTGGATTGCATGCAAATAGCCTGCATTCCCATGTGCAGATATGATTCACTAGATCATCTCTCACACTGACCCCGAGATGATGACCTTGAGCAGTGTCAGTGGGACAAAGCTTTCAACCTTCTAGGCATGAGACTACAATGAGATTTATCAAATGAAGAAGCCCATGACTAACATGACTCCTCCATTCAGCTTGCCCAACTCCAGACGCCACTCCAGAGACATTTTGAAGGATTGGGTAAAGGAGACAGCTCGTTTCAATATGACCACTAATTGTATCTATAAGACAAAGATATCGGGGAAGGCATACCAATACTTGGTCATATTCACATGTCGACTGAGTTGCCAAGCTCACATTGAGACCTTCCTCAAAGTTGGGTGGTCGCAATAGACCAACTGGCTAGAGAAGGAAGACCATGCAACTAGTATGGCGTACTGGCTCATCTGGCATGAAGGCTCAACAGTCACCCGAAGGCATGCATGTAGAGATTTACATGTCTACCTACATTTTAGATGCAGTCTATGCCCAACATAAATTCCCAAGCTTAGAGTGGGCATGTTCACTGGCAGAGACTGTTATGAGCACATATTTCAAGTTATTGTCTGAGTGTAGCTTTAAAGGAGTGATCATATAGTTGTCCGAACATATTGTCACCCCAATGTACAGGTTGATATTCAAACAGGATCCACCCTACATGTCAGAAGAAGTGATGAAGGCATTGTTAGGCATTGTGGATTGGTATGCCTCATCGGACAGTACATTCATCAGATTTTTCAGTGTAGAGACGCCTCCACATGTTCTACCAAATTTTTCTTTAGAGGTGTTTCTCATGCAAGAAGTAGCGTATCATATCTCAGTAGGATTAAAAGCTAGGGTACAATGGAAGAAGAAGGCAACTTGGCCCACTCTTCCATTGCGAATAGGGTTATACGAGATCCAGAGCATCAAGCAAGCAGATGTCGAAGCTGAACAAATGAAGAAGTATCTGTTCGACCTCCGAAGCTTCAACCCGTATGACCCACATTGCATTGTGAAGGATCACTTCATGAGAGTTCAGTTCAATTGGATCCATCGGGCATTTCATTGGACTAAGGACAACTCATGTAGTTATTGCTTCAATTCCTCTAGACCCAATGAATAGGTTGGTTTCACCGTATAGTGGTTAGCATGGCAGCGTGAAGCAACATCACGGATAACACCAATAGTAGCAGCAGTAGCAAAAACAATGGAGCCAAGCATACCTACGTGTGACAAAGGGAAGAGAAAGATTGTTGACCGCATGGAGGAGGAACAAAGCTGCAATTTTCGAGTAGATCCACTTGTAGAACAGGTAGTTATGGCTATTCAACAGAAGAGGCAGCAGTGTGACAAGAGAATCACGCGAAGGCATATGTATAAGAAGAGAATGGAAGAAGTAGACAAGGAGTTGCATGAGCTGAGGGAGTAACTCCGGAAAGAACAAGATTTGTGCCAACATGAGAAGGAAGCATAATAGTAGCAGATTTAGGAGGTGGCACATCATGTGTAGATAGATGAAGCAGTGGTAGTATAAGTAGTTGATTCTTATGAACAACTGGAAATAGGCGAACAGGGTGAGCCCTCATAGGGGCAATACTTTGCTCATGAGATAGAACAATCTCTTGAATAGTTGGATGCAGACATGGAGCAGCACGAGTTGGAACAGGATACCAACCTCCTGCTTCACCACACAGAGGTAGACTCACTGGCTTCAATGCATCCAGATGATGAGCATGTCTACGAATGACCAAGGAGGCACTGAAATGCTTGCTGGTCAGCCGGAAGTAGAGATGTGCAACATCTCTTTTGATGAACCTCAACATAGATTTGAGCAGCCTAACAGAGTACCAACTCCGGAGGACCGAATATCCCCTGTGCAAGTTGAAGAACAAGTGATCATGGCCGATGTGCACAAGGACCCAGCTACTTTGGCCGATGTAACTAGAGTGTATGCCAAAGCCACTGGCTCTGGTGTTCACTTCCTCATAGATGAGAATGAGCGAATGGAAAAGGAACTACAAGTGGCCAAGTAGGGAAGAAACTTGGTCATAATGTCTACCCAAGCTGAACTGAAGAAGGAAATACTAGATGAAGTATTTTCCTTGGACATAGTCATGTGAGCATTGTACTCCAAGTTTGGTACGTGCATCAAGTAGTCATTCATCTTCACGGATGGCAGCATCGACGTGTGAGAAGAGCTCGCATCTTGAAGAACATACATGCTATCACTGACAACATGCAGGCATGGATGATGAAGTACAAGGGAACACTGCTTCATCTGCCCAAGATGATAAGGTCCAATGTAGTTGAACTGCAAGCACGTATCTGAAGTCAAATCTGGAACTATGAGGAAATACCGCAACTCATCAGTGGCATACAGGCTTCCCATGCATGAGTATTCACGAGCATGGAGGTTGTGGTGCACACACATGTGATTCCATCACTTGGGACTCTCACCGATGTGAATAACAAGAAGCAGGTCCAACAGGAGCTTGACTTGTACTTCGACGAGTTGATGCATGTCACCACTAGTCCAGACTTTCCTATGAGTGCAGACATCATGCGCAAGTATGTTGCTAGTTCGGCCACATTGAGGAAAATGATGTGCATGATTTCAAAAGAGTTGGATAGAGGAGCCCAAGAAGTGTACTCGGATGCCATGGAGGCAAGGCTTAGGTTCCAAACGGATGTCACAGTAGAATACACGAACACTATCAGAGACTACCAATCTTGGCACCAATATGTTACTATTGATCAGCATTAGGATGTCAAGTAGTTGGACTTCTATAGTTGTCTAAGTCAGAGTGGTGTCTAGTTTGGCTTGTTCAAGCCACTTTTCACATGCGTACATGTGCATTGTAATGTTGAGTCATGTCAAGTGTAAGTCAAGTGTCAAGAGTAAATGTAACAATCATAGAGTAGGTGAAGAGTCATGAGGGTAGTTGAACGGTCACAAAGGGGAATGTCAAGGGTCACCCCACCATTTGCTATAAATATTCCCTTATAACTCATTGTATAGGCTTTTGGTCAACCAAGCTTCTACTAAGACTATCTTGGAGAAGGCTTGGACAATGTTGTAATGTGCCTTGGCTTCTCCACTACACAAAGCTAGTACATCTCTTTGGAGGAGCAGGCAGATGTGGCTGTAATGTTCCACCATTGGGGCTAGTAGGTTTACATGGATGTATTGTATGATTGTGACTTGCACTTATTTATATAATAAGAGGCAGCACATTTTCATGCATATGTTGTTATTGTAGTTGGACTACTCCGGTTGCTTTAATTATATATGTTGTTTAACTTACGTACTTGTGTATGAACTGATTCATATGAAATTATATGAATCTTGTTGTTAATATGTTGCATATGTTGTTAATGGTGTCATCGTCTATGTTGACTGCTCTGTCAGGCATCAGATGTACCTTTCACTTGAACCATGCTATAACAACCGTCGCACTCATCTCGGATTGATCCATGAGTGTTGTACATGTTATCTTACCTTGTATGATGTGATTGCCACATCTCAGTGGACTGATCCACCGGAAGTTGTGCATGTCCTTTGTGTTGTGTGTTCCTAGCCGAGTTGGGACTGATCCCTTTCAACCTGGAACTCACCTTCACCTCCTTCCCCCTTCGAAGTGTTGGAACCTCTCATACACCTTCCTTGACTCACTGCACTAGTCACACCCTTGCTATTGATAGAGTTATTTTACTTGCCTCTGTGCAACATCAATGTCAAGGCATTACCTTACGACCCACTGTTGGTACTCTTGCATCAAATGGTTTGAGGTCTAATTGGGACTTCTTACCAGGGAGATCCCCTTAACATGTTGGTGGGTCCAACACCGCCAACATTTATGGTGCTAGAAGGAGGGACTGATGACAAGCAATGTCCTATCATCCAGTTTTGAACCTTTGCATATCTTTCATGGAGTCTTGCACTCTTCTTCCCCTGAGGTGTTTTTCAAATCATGAAGATCTCTCCATCTCAAGGAAGCTTTTCGATCTCTTGTCCACTCACACGTATGATGGTGAAGGCGAAGTGGCCTGGCCTAAGCACTTATACAACTTTCTTTTCATGATTTATGAGGAAGATGAGTTTTCTAATGATCAGGCTAGTTTTTTGCTTGCACCCACACGTTGTGACTCTCCATTTCATTAGGTGCTCAACCTACCGGCTGACAACGTGCACTCATGTGAGAACTTTTGTGATCTTATTGAAGACACGTTCTATAATTTTGATCTAGACCATCTTGACTGGAAACTATTATAGCAATGGAGGGCTTCGCATGAATCTATTATTGATTTTTGGCAGCGGTTCCATGACTTGCAGTTTCAAGCTCCCAGGAGCCAGATGAAATTTGCTTATCTTTGGGACTGGTTCGAGTATTGCCTTAAGAAATATGCTCGTCTCAAGAGAACGTTTAATATCAAGCTTCACTCAACATTCTTCATTGGTGGAACTGCACAATCTCATGTGGGAATGGGCACTATCTCAACTGACTGTCTGCTTCCCTCTTATTTAGCAGCTCCACCACTGCCCATAGATGTTGAGGATCATGCTCACACACCTGTTCATCCTTCACATTCTCCCAACATCACTCCACTTGATTTTTGTGCAGATTTGGTTGTGAGTCCTTCGAGTTCTCATATGGATTCTTTTCTTCGACCCTTGTCTTCACACTCAGGTGTTCCTCTGGATGATGTTGTCTTGTGTTCATCCATTCCGAACTCTTCACTTGTTGTGAACAAGGAACAACCCACTGACGGAGTTGGTGTTGCACAACCAACATGTGTTGTCATTCGTGAAGAGTATGAGTGGGAGATTGAACATCAACACTCAGCGAATGACGACTCCCTTCCGTCTGAGCCTCCTTCGTTCTTTCCTAGCCTCTTTAGTGAACCTGTTAGATACCTATACCAATAGGTCTCATCTTTCATGATTGGCAAGGGAAGTGCCAATATGATCTACTTTGGTGATACAAAGATCTCATATTCTTGTGGAAGAAGTATACTTGTTTTGGTTGATGCTGCCCTACTTCTGGATGGGTGACCCAACAGCCTAAGCTGGGTCATGCCATGTTTCAATTTTTGTTATAGATTAGAGAAAGAAACCTGTCCAAACAGCTCAATCTTGGCAGGTAAAGTAGATAGGTAGTGAAAGAAGGTTCCCAACTATTTAATATGGGGCCTTGGAAGCAATAAGGGTAGCTTTAGATAGAAAATCAAAAGAAAGCCAAAGGAAAAGAAAAGGAATAAAAGGGTTTGCAAATCTAAGTGCACCCTCCTTGGAGTAACAAAAAATGCTAGGCAATAGAGTGGGTAGGTAGAGGGGGTTGCAGAAAGTCTGGTTCATGGCATTGCACTGGCCTAAAGCAAAGGTAAAAACATGGTGCCAAAACAAATGGCCTATTTGCAGCAATCTTCCAGAAGCCTAATGGAGCATGTCTAACTTCCAAATCACCCCCTATCACATTCATAACTTACATCCCTATGCCACCCATGTACACAAAGAAAATCAAAGTCTTTTGTTGGTTCTAGTTTCTTTAATAGCCACATTTCTTGTGCAAAATTCTTTTCATTTTGATCTACTTCCCCAAAACTAAGTTAATCTCATATAAAGAACTTAGTATTCTACCTCCCTCATCCACCCCCTTTTCATCCATATTAACTACTAACCTATCATTATGTAACTCCTTATACCCCCTATTCCCCTATTACTATGTAAAACTTGGCAAAAACCCAAAAAATCTATGTATCCCCTTCCCCGAGCATTATAGCTCTATGTATGGATTTGAAGGTCTTCAAGCGCGAGAACATTTAAGCGCAACCCAAAGAGCGCCAAAGAATTCATCCTAGGGATTAATCCGAGATTTTCTCGGATTAATAGCCTTAAACCCACTTTTTAAATGAACCTTTGGAAAAACCCATTTAACCCGTAATGCTGAAAAAACCGGAAAAACCCACTTTTTCCAAAGTTCCGCCAGGCACAAATTTCAGAAAAAAATTATATTTTATCCTTCCCCGTAGTCTGTATTACCCGCGCATCTTATCGATCCATCGACCGTCAGATCTGGGCGTTCCCATCTGACGGCCCACATGATATCGGACGGGCATCCGCGACCAAAAGATACCTTCCGAGAAACTGTCGGAGGGTGACGTGAGGCCTCTGCCACGCGTCACCCTTATATTCTCTCGAAGCGCCCTCTGACAATACCGCGACCGTATGGAAGGCGGTCCGAGAAAACCCGCTTAACACTCTGCGAGACCGCTTTCCCACGCTAGCGCCACGCCCGCCCACGTCACTTCCACTTGGCGCCCTGTCAGCACCCCCGACCACCAGAGCTCCTACGTGTCTGCCACCTGCGCAATCCCCGTGGACCACTCACAGACTGCCACGTCACCTGGTGACGTCATGCTGACGTCACCCGACCCTGACCCCACCTGATGACGTCATGCTAACGTCATCCAAAAAGCGCGCCAATGACCCAAAAGTCCATATTTTAGCTGATTTTCGTGTTTTTTCTCATTTTCGCTGAAAGAACTATTGCTCTCCTCTGCATGAAAATTACGTCCATCTGCCGCCCACCTGCAAAAATCGACCTGAAGAACGCTGCCGCCTACAACCCGCCTGTATTTGTCACCATTGTCGGTTATTCACCAGGTATTTACCCAGAGCATCCCTTCAGAGCTAAGTTATATCCATATTTCTCCGGAACTAAATTTACAAGAGTAAGACAACCTGTTTTTACCAGCAAATCCTCAGAAAAATGAGCATTCCTCACAGGTGCAGGGTCGAATTTCACCTGCTGAACCCATACAGTCACCCTTCCCTAAATTCCCACTCTGTCTGCGCATTCGTGGACTGTAAACCTAAAAAGCATAATTCACAAAGAAAACAGAGTTGCCAGCTCCTGCAATCCCTCAATTAACTCTTGTTGAGCATTCTGCACCATTGTCACCACAGTTGCCTCATTTACCCTTACAATTGGCTTTACTTCTGCAAAATTAGCCCTCTGTGGTCTCCTGCCCGCTAAAACCAGTTCACGACCAAGTCATAACTACTACTTAGCCATGGAGACACCAATAGTCCTGAATGTTCAACCTCTAAATGACCCACACAGAGAGCTAGAGTGGAAAGCCCTAGGTGATAAAGATTACCAGATGTTAGACTCCATGCCCATGACAGCCAAGTTCAATATTCACCTGATGAATGAATTAAAGGCCATATCTCAGTGGGGCTGACACCTTAGGAATTTGGGATTCCCACATACCCATTTACAACCTCCCTCAAGTCAATGTCCTCCCAGACTTGATAAAACAATGCATGTCGAGCTATGACCCCTATCAGAGATCCATCCTCAACCCCTCAGGCTCAGTATTGTTCCATATCACCCCTGAGGCCATCAATGAAATTCTCCACTTTCACACCACAAAGCCCCTAACTCCTCTCTCCATCCATGATTTGATAACGAAAGGGGGCAAGTTGTCCAGTGATCAGATTGCCAGGGTTAATCAATTGTTTATTCAGCCTCAATATCAATCTATGACCACTTCCCTTCCCATAGCATATCCATATCTTAATGAGATGGGAAAAATGATGGTAGATTTGATCAGTTACATCCTTGGTTATGGGACATATGAGGATGTGGATGAAACCATTATGGCCATGCTGTCCATTTTCGCCCCAGGGATGCCTCCTGCTATACATTATGACTTTGCCACTTTTATTGCCAATAAGATTCATGAGCAATTAATGAATCTGGAGAGGGAAAAGGTGTTTAAATACACCAGGTACATATACCATTTATTCTTGTTCTATCAGCCTGATGCGTTCCCTGTCCCTTTCAAAAAGCTAGATGCCCAGGGAAGCCCAAGGTTGGTTGTGTTTTGGTCTTCAGTTTGCCATCTTCTGCCTTATTCACCTTACACCTACTGTGAATTTATTGATCTGTTCATTCATCCAGCTATGACCTTGTTGTTGGGTGTCCCTCCTCCCAGATTGACAGATGAAATGCAGAGAATTCTTCAACTCTCAAAAGCCTACAACATTGGTGATTGGTACTTCTACCAACACCACACAGTAATCAGGGTATATGGCTATGAGTTGAATCCCTATAGGCTGCCAAAATATGTCCCTATGAGACTCTTTTCCCTAGAGTACTTCAGGCAGTTTGGAAATGCAG
>APFE031184668.1:97197-115032 GCA_000404065.3 Pinus taeda | reverse complement strand
TGGAGCTCATAGGAAAAGCACAAAGGGAAGTGCATAGAGCAAGGGCATCTCTAGGCAGTATGCCTGAGATAGCCAGCAGAATGATCAATGTGCTCAATAACCAGACAGGTCCTCAGCTGGCTGCAATTGGGATCTCCAATAGGACAGAGACTATCCAGCTAATCAAGAGGGTCCTCACACTGAAAAGCCTGGTGCAGACATTGGATAGAAGAAGCCAGGACATGCAAAAAGAGGTAAATAGGTTCATGGACAAATTTGCAGCATTACAGGGCAGAGGTCTTCCTAGCTTACTCAACAGTGCAGGGAAACTTCTATCACATGAGGTTTATGCAAAGAGGGTGAACACATTTGCCACCAATCAGACCAGTCAAGGATCAAGCAGTTCACAGGCAACAGGGCTAGCATCTGGGCAAAGTCTCTACGACAGAGTAGAGAATTTGTTTTTTATTATGAATGAGATTAGCCATCTGTTTGAAGTGCCTCCGAACTTCTACAAATACACAGAGGAAGATGAGACCTTGGATGCAATTTTGAGGTATCAATTGCCTACGCAGGAATGGTGGACCTCCATGATACAGTTATTATTATAAACAAGGGGTTCCATCTAAATTTTGTCATCAAAATATACAAGTCATCACATTCAGAAAGTGTGGTGCATATACTATGACCAAAAGGTGGAATGAGCCACCTCAGCAGGAAGATTTGGCCACCAAAAGCAGCAATCACAACTACAGGTAGCAGGGCCGAGAAAATTTTCAGCATGACAGAGCATAGAGACACATCATTCACATCATTCAGCATTAAAGCAGAAACACTCAACAGACTCAGTCTCCTACAAAGGTCAAGAAGAGGCCTGACAGTATTAAAGACCATTTATCTTACATTCAGAGTAGCAATAACTTTCTTATCTGATATTTTGTAAAGTTGGTGAGCATAGTTAATGTATCAAATGACTCAGCATTCAGATATTTTGTAAAAACTATTGTATATATTCCCCCTCGCACAAAATTTTGAGGGTTTGTTGTTGGTTTTGTTGTTCTCTTATGAAGGAATGAGAACTCAGCTGTAACTTTCAGAAGGATGTTATAAATAAAGCTTGGAGTTTACAGGAACTGAGTCTGACTGGTGCATGCTGTGATTGGAACCATTGAATGCCACAGGATTCTAGTGCTATGGCTTGATATAATAAGTGTTTCTCTATCTCTGTTAATCTTTATGTTATTTGTTTTAACTCATGACTCTCACATGTTGTTCTAAATCTAGGAAAGAAAGAAAAAGAATAGCTCAAGATTTGTCCATGGAGATACCCTGATCTCAATCTATCTTCACTGTAAATGTTTTCCATAACTTCAGCTGTTTAAATTGGAATTCTTAACTGCTCCAATAAGCTTTGAATATCTCACAGTCACTATTTGGTAATTCATTTATGCTACTAAGTAGATATTGTTGTTCAAATTGATATCATACTGTCGGTAACTCCATATCTCATTGTTTCACTCACTAAATCGGAAATTATATTAACAATAGCCATCTAGCCTTGCAGCAAAACTTTCTCCATCACAGACACCAGAACTATCTCACTTTTCTAACTCCATATGCCCAATGGATTAGCATCTTCTGCACTCTTCATGCCCTTCTTACAACAAAAGTTCACAAACCAAAGTCTTAAACAGGAAACTGAAACTTTTAACTAGCCTAAAATACTCACAAAGCATAGCTGAAACTTAAAGAGAGAGCCCTCTCTGATTATAGATAGGCTAGGACCTATAATCCAAAGGTTGGTTAGTGGTTACCCCAGCTATATTCCCTTGGGAGTCATAGGGAACAACCTGGGTGTTAATAGAACCTTCCATTAATCATTTTGCATGTGTGTCTTCATGCACGTATGCACCCATTTTTTATCACTCACAGGACTCACCAGATGCTAGTCCATTATTCGACAATGGAGAGGATAAGTTATTCATTGAAGATCCACTTGATCCTTCATTTGTGTTTTCCAGAAACATAAAGGATGAGTTCATTCACTTTTCATCTACCCCTATGTTTGATTCATCTGATCATGAGGATGCCGAAGAATTCATTTATTTTTCTGATCATGGCAGTCATGATCCATTTTCTTCCAAATTTGATCAGGATCATGAATCTACCACAGCTGATATTTTCAACCCACCGGTTTATGATGATCTACCTGGTGATGAATTTGAGACACCCAAGACTGTCGAGGCACTTCAACCCAAGCTGATGGTTATGTCAGGCCCTCACTCTCTTGGGGTTAGTCTCTCTTCCAATCATGAAACTATTCAATCACCCAAGGCTCCTCATCACTTGTCTGTATGCATTTAGGACCCATCTCACACATAAATCACACTTCCTCCACTCGAACTGCACGATCCCATTGCTCATGCATTAGAGGAGTCCTACATTGCAACCACTTGTTTGCCACACAAGTTATCTTTATTTCTTTTTTTTGCTTGCATGTCTTAGTCAAGAGTGTGCTTTTGCTTCAAAGTTTCATGTAGTGTCACACAACACCATGATAAGTCCACGAACTATCCGTCATGCACATGCACTCACTTATGTCCTGTGGGCACTTTGAAACATGAAGTGTGGCTATCTTCATTGTTATATCTTTCTTGTATGCTAGTCTGCACAACTAGGTTACTCGCAGACCAAGCCTTCAACCACATGGGTCTACCAATCTATCGGTGGCTGCATTGGAAGTATCACTTCACGTGATCAGGCCCATGCACCGTTAGTGTAGGAGTAGGAGTAGTGTTTGCTTTTAGTTGTTTTCTTTCATGCTTGTTTACTTTCATGCTTTGTTTGCTTGTTTGTTTGCTTGCGTTTCTCTCATTTTTTCTTCTCCTTTTTCTTGTCTTTGTTGTTAGTTCATTTTCTTGATTCGTTCATAGGTTAGTTCGCATGAAACCATGTGTGAATTATGAAACAAGTTGGGTAAAGTATAAAAGGGTTTGTATATCTACCGCTACTTGGTTATCTGTCATCTTGCCTCTGTATGTTTAAATTGTTACTTTCATTCCATGATATGTCAAAGGAAAATATGTACTCTTCAACGTGAACCTTGGTGTAAACACAAAGCTTGCACACTAACTAGTTTCACCTTCTCTAGTCGATTGTTTTTGGGTTAACCCTTGTCAGCTCAGTCAAGTAGAGTAAAGTGAGGGACGAAACCTTAACAAGCTCGTCAGAGATATAATAAGCTACTTCTCTGCTGGAACAACCTCCTTTACTCTCAATAAGTTGGGATCCCTCTTCCACCTCTGAAATCAATAAGTGTTATGCATAGTGAAAATGAAAAGAAAAAAAAATCAAAATTCAAAAAATTCAAAATGAAAACTGAATAAGGCGAAAGAAGAGAAAGGCTTCCTGCGTAGGAAGGTGATACAAGTAACTCCATCGGGGTAATGACCAGGCTTATTGGCAGCGGAGCCATGCTTGTGTTCCTATGTGACTACACCGGGGTTGTCTAGGCCTAGTGGCAGTGAAGCAACACTAGAGATGAAACTAAGACTCTGACAACTATACTTCTTGTGCACCTATATACCCCTCAACCCCAATCGAAACAACTATCTTGCCTTGGCTTGGAATGTGTGTCAATTGACCAAGAGTCTGTCAGATGCTACATCTTATGTCAAGCTAGTGTGAATCCAAGATGAGCTGAGAACTAAACAATACTTATGGAGGTGTTAGACTCGTTTTCACGAAACAAGTCAATTCAGAGAGTTGGAGTTCTACCAGCGTGTCGCCAAGCGTTGTAGCAACTACAACCACCCTCCAAATCTTTTCCTTAGCCTATTTTGGAGCCTCCCTACCAACCTTACATAACACTTTGTCTTGCTTTGTTAAGTACTCAAGCTTCAGTGCTTTCCTCGTACATAGGCAACCTGTCGATGACAGTTGATCCATTTCCCTCATAGGTTGCTCATCCGGACTTAGTCCAGTTGTAGGCTGAGCAGCTTCCTAGTGAAATTTTCGCATTTCTATAGGGAAACCAACCTTCCCTCCATGAATTGTGTAATTCCCTCTAACAGCCTGTTGGGCTCCAAGATTATGCAATCATGCCAGCCAACCCTCCTAGCAGGATTTGCGCAATGTTTCCCATCAGCAGGCTATTTAGCCTAGGATTTGTGTAAATCTGGGTAGTAGTCAGCTGCTCTACCCAAAAATTGTGCAATCCCCTTAGGCAATCAGTCCAACTTACAGTTAGGAATGCGCATTTTTCCCAAGCAGTTAAGCACTAGCATACGTGGATAGTCTGATTAAATAGTTCCACCTGGGACCGAGGAAACTTGACTTGCATGCACGCATGAATTGATCTTCTCAGAATAGTAAGAGACAACATGCAAAAGGCATCCCATGATTCAGGGATCTATTTTTAGTATCTGGGGATTACATGCAAAGTTGGTTTAGAATTTTCCCTCCAAGTGTCTCTTTTTCCTAGATTTGTGGCATGCACGTCATAAGACCAAATTTATTTATTCGATGCATCAGAGCTCATTCATTCACATCGATCTTGGAGCTCTAACATCCCACAGCACATCCATGACTCTTCAACACATCCGGCTCAGCTATTCATGGGTAAATGGCCTCAACTTGTCTCTTTCAACATTTTTGTTTCTTTTTGTGTATTTGCTTGTGTGAGTGTTGTTTTCTTGATTTCTTTGAGTTCCTTCTATCATTTACATATATTCTAGCTTGTCCTAGCTCTGTTTGAATTTTTTTTGCTATCTCACTGTTGTCGCATGCATGAAACTGTTTTGCATGGACATTTGCCCAACCGACGAATGACCTCACCCACATGCATGTTGATTTGTTTGTTGAATATTCCATTCATGTTTTTCATGCACTATTTATCACTTTTGATATCACTTAGTGTCAACATGCATTTCATTTACTTACCTATTTTCATTTGCCCGTCGGCAAGTTGGGCCAACCTTGGCCCAGGCTCTACCCCCACCAAGACTGCATTGCGCAATCTGGGGAAGGAAGGCTCACATTCCTCTCCAGATTTGCACATTCTTTCCCAACATTGGCCTCTGGACTAAATTGCACATTTATAGAGGTCAGTGGCTGCTTGGCCCAAAAATTTTCGCAAATATGTCCCTAGGCCAATAGTCTTTCCTAGCTGGAATTATGCATTGCGCAATCCCAATAGCCAGCTACCCAATTGGATTGCGCATTTCATAGATCCAATAGCCACTCTAGCTTTGCAGACAACTCAGACTTCCTTTTGCATAGTTCTGGAAGCTAGTCGCGTAGCCTCCCAGTGAAATTTGCGCAATCTTGCTCATCAATTTCCCAGGTATGTGTTGTGTCCTTACCTGTATTTTCTTTTTTTCACTAACATATTTCTTGCCATGCATGCTACTTGTTTCCAGATCTTTTAGGTGTTCGTGTGCCTCAATGGCTTCCAAGAGAGCAAGATCCCTCAACACTAATCGTGTTACAGCTGGAACAGCAGTTGAACAAGTGTCCTCTAGCATGCCGATCTATGAAGATATGAAGTTGTATATAGACAAGGACATCAAACTGAAGTGGAAAAAGGTGAATGAAACATTCGCACGTACTTTGGGGAAGACCTCCAGGTGTACGTGAACATTCATAAGTCCAACCTGTACCAGATTGCATGCAGATACCCCATGTTCCCATGTGCGGATATGATTCACTAGATCGTCTCTCACACTCACCCCGAGACGATCACCTTCAGCATTGTTAGTGGGATGAATCTGGAAACCTTCTGGGCATGAGAATACGATGAGATGTATAAGATGAATGAGCCCATGAATTTCTTGACTCATCCATTCAGCTTGCCCAATAGCAGAGGCCACTCCATAGACATTATGAAGGATTGGGTAAAGGAGCCAGCTCATTTCAGGATGTCCCCTAATCAAATCTATAAGACGAAGATATTGAGGAAGGCATACCAATACTTGGTCATATTCGCATGTTGGCTGAGTGACCAAGCTAGCGCTAAGACCTCCCCTCAGAGTTGGGTGGTCACGCCAGACCAACTAGCTAGAGACGGAAGAACATGCAACTGGTCTGACATACTATCTCATCAGCTCAAGGAGCAAGTCACGAAGGCTTAACAATCACCCAAAGGCATGCATGTAGAGACTTAGATGTTCGCCTACATTCTAGATGCATTTTGTGCCCAACATAATTTCCCGGGCTTAGAGTGGGCATGGTCACCGGTGGAGACCATTGTGAACACATATTTCAAGTTATTGTCTGAGTGCAGCTTTAGAGGAGTGATCATATGGTTGACCATCCATCTTGTCACCCAAGTGTACAGGTTCATATTTGAACAGAATCCACCCTGCATGTCAGAAGAAGCGATGAAGGCATTGTTAGGCATTGCGGATTGTTATGCCTCACCAGATAGCACATTCATCAGAGTGTTCAATGTGGAGAATCCTCCACATGTCCTACCAAAGTTTGCTTTGGACATGCTTGTCATGCAAGAAGTAGTGTATCACATCTCAGCAGGATTAACAGCTAGGATACAGCGAAAGAAGAAGGAACCTTGGCCCACTCTTTCATTGCAAATTGGGTTATACTATATCTAGAGCATCAAACAAGCAGATGTCAAAGCTGAACAGATGAAGAAGTACCTATTCGACCTCCAAAGCTTCAACCCGTATAACTACATTGCATTGTGAAGGATCACTACATGAAAGTTCAATTCATTGGATCTATGCGGCATGTCATTGGGTTGAGGAGGACTCATGGAGGTATTGCTTCAATTCCTCCAGACCCAATGAGCAAGATGATTTCGTCGTAGAGTGGTTAGCACAACAGCGTGAAGCTGCATCACAGATAACACCTGCAGCAACAGAAATAGCGGAGCCAAGCATACCTACATGCGACAAAGGGAAGAGAAAGATTGTCCAATGCATGGTGTAGGAATTTACAGGTTAAGTTCCTCAAATAGAACACCAAAGGACACCGCTCACAAACATATCACAGATCAATACACCATTGTTGTTGACGTGGTTAAAACCCTCAAAGAGGGAAACAGTCCATGTCAACAATATTGGTGTATTGATCTATGATCTGTTTGTGAGCGGTGTCCTTTGGTGTTCTATATGAGGAACTTACCCTGTAAAATCCTACATGGTATCAAAGCCAAGTTGAGGGCTGCATCTGTTGGTGATCTAACTCTGAAGTTGGTAGAACTGCATCCGACTGTCGTTTCCTAGATCTACTATTTTTTATTGCTTTTGGTTCGAGAGGACTGCTCTATTGTGGTAGGAACATCTGTTCTAGTGAGGAACCCCTTTCATTTCATGCGAAAAGGTTTCCGATAGCCCTATCTACGTTATTTTTAAGATCTGGAGGTATACAATGTTTATTCACAGTTTTTAGTTATTTTCTCTCTATTTATTGCAATTTATTTATCTATTTGTTTTTTTATTACTAGATCTATACCATTCATTTCTACATATTCTCTTTGCCCCACAACTTTGTGCGATCTGGGAAAATCAGAAATAGAAAGGAAGGATTTTTCTCATGCGTATGCTCTTTTTCGTCATGCCTTAGTGTAATCTCAAAAAATCAGAAACATTGAGGAAAATTGTTAGTTTTCGGGTAAAGCTAACTTCAAACCATTAGTTTTGTTTTTTTTGTATGTCCGTTTTGGGTTTTGTGGTTTTTTTTTGCAGACAAATAAGAGATTTCACAAGTAAGCACGCACCCTAAAGCTTCAGTGACTAATTAAAAAAAAAACACCTTCCTCTTTTCCAAAAATTACTAACCTTTTAAACTAGCTCACTTGGTCCAAAGTTACTTTATGAGAATAGAGGTCTTGAGTTCAAGTCTTTCTCTTTGTTGAGCTAATTAGATTGAGTTCGGAAAGGAGGTGGATTTTTTTTTAAATATAACATTATCATTCATTTCCACACATTCTCGCACTTCATTGACATCTTCAACAACTTTTCTTCAAAAAGCCATAACTTCTTCATCTGGAAGCTGTTTTTTTTTAATCAGCATATGTCGATTGGAACACTTAGTTTTAGCATCTATAGCTTTAGTTTCTATTAAAATGGAAAGTCCATGCCAAGTTATTTCTGGCAGTACCAGCTACTTCCAATGGTGGTCCTACATTATGGATTTACTTAGAAGTAAAGGTTTTTACAGAATAGCCTCAGGCTAAGAAACCAAACCAAAAGATGAAGATAAGGTAGCCAAATGGGAAAATAGGCAAGATCAAGCATGTGGGTTGATAGGGATGTCTATTTCTCCAGACCTTAGATTCCATATCGCAGAACTTGATACTCCTATTGAAGCAAGGAAACAAATCACTAAAGTTTTTGGAATTAAAAATGAACTTAGAGCCTATTAACTCAAAAATGAGTTGCTTACGTTGGACCCCAATAATTTTTCTTCCATTGAAGATCTTTTGTCCAAGTTCAAGACCCTTAGACTTCTCTTGGAAGGTGTTAAGGTTAAGAAAGAAGATGGTAACCTTATCTATTCCATTCTTACTAAGTTGGGACCAGACTACTCTGTGTTTGTTTCCACCTTCCATTCTACAAGAGAAGCCTTCATTTCTCAAGGACAAGACAGCAAGTCCCCTTCCTTTGATTCCTTTTGTGATTCTTTAATAAGAGAACAAGAAAAAATCTTACACCTTGGTCTTCTTAATCTTGGAAACTCTTCTAAGAAAGCCTTAGCCGCCCGGTAGCAACCAATTTCAAAGAATCCTAAGAAGTCGTATCCTAAAAAGAATGGTCCTAAACCAAACAAGGGTCCTAAGAAATTTCAGCCTCAAAATGATAAGGAAAATAAAAACAAAGGGAACAAGACTGATAGACATTTCCAATTTTGTAATCGAGATGGCCACTTAGAATCCAAATGCTTTAATAAGATGAAAGCCTTGGAAGCATCAATGAAGAAGCATAACATCCATTTGGAGCACTCTTCAACTTCAACTTCATCTTCAGGAATAACACTTTCTGCATGTGGTTGTCAAACATATCGGTCTAGATATGCACTAAATGTATCTTCTTCTTCTAATTCTCATGAGTGGCTCATTGATTCTGTAGCTTCTTATCACATGGCCAAAAACAAAGCCATGTTTTCTTCTTTAAATGATTGTAACACCAAAAATATATATGTTGGTGATGATAGATCTCTTAGTGTTGTACGGACTGTAACTGTTCATATAGACAATGGTCAATTTAATGATGTATTATGTGTTCCAATCTTATCCTGCAACCTTCTATCTATATATCAGATAACTCATTTAGGTGAAGGTAAAATCGTTGAATTTTCACCTCACGATGTTGTAATTAAGGATCTAAGAGATCCTAGACAGATTTTAGCTACTGGCATTACTGATGATTCTGCAAGGTTGTATAACTTTAACAACTTTGGGTCATCAAATCTTCCCTTGGTATTTGTTGCTTACAATGATGAAGTGAGCAAACTTTGGCATGAGCGATTTGGTCACTTAAATTATGACTCCCTTCATAATCTATGTAAAGAAAATATGGTGACAGGTCTTCCAATGGTATCTTGCAGAGATGGTGTTTGTTCTAGATATTTACTCAGAAAACATCATCGGGATAGTTTTGAAAAGTGTGCCTCTTGGCATGCCTCAGCCCCTTTACAACTTGTGCATAGTGATTTATGTGGTCCACTTCCAGTTGTTTCATTCTCTGGCTACAAGTATTTCTTAACTTTCATTGATGATTTCTCCAGACACACTTGGGTATACTTCTTAAAACTCAAGAGTAAAGTATTTAACATGTTCTTCGCCTTTAAGGCCTTTTTTGAAAAACAATCTGGACATCAAATTCTTAAGCTAAGATCTGATAATGGAAGAGAATATGTTAACAAAAAATTCATCAAATTTTGCACTGAGAATGGAATTCAAATGCAACATACTATTCCATATACTCCACAACAAAATGGTGTAGCTGAAAGGAAGAATCGTACCTTAAAGGAAATGGCTAATTGTATGCTTCAACCTAAAGGACTTAGTCTTAATTTTTGGGCAGAAGCAATTAATTGTGCAAATTACATAATAAATCACACTCCTACTAAGGTTTTATAAAATATCACTCCAGAAGAAGCATGCAGCTCAATTAAACTAGATGTAAGTCACTTTCGTGTTTTTGGAAGTGAAGCATGGGCCCATATTCTAGATGAGAAACATAAAGCTTTAGAACCTAAGAGTGAAAAATGTATTTTTGTTGGATATTCTGAAGATGTCAAAGGATATAGACTTATTCCACTTAAGTCCAAAAATTTTATCATTAGAAGAGATGTAAAGTTTGTTGAAAATATATCGGCCTACGAGCCTAGTTCAGCGGATGTGCCACTTCTCTTTATCTCTTCTACTTTTTAAAATATTTCTTCTTCAAATGATGAAAGCGAGGATGAAAATCCTACCCCACCTTCTCAGGATCCTTCTTCAGCTCCTCAGCTTCCAAAATGGGTTCGTGTCACTCGAGATGCAGTAGGCGCTCTTGCTGGCGATCCTACAGATCAACGATGTACACGTTCTTAGTTTGATAGAGCCTCTTCTTTACTGGCTCAAGCTTCAACGAATTATGATCCTGACACCTTTGCAGAAGCTTGAGGCCATCCAAATTGGGATGCAGCTATGAAAGAAGAATATCATTCATTATTGGCAAATAATACATGGGATCTGGTTCCTCTACCAAAGGGACGAAAACTTGTTAGATGCAAATGGGTTTACAGAACCAAGTATGGACCAAATGGAAAAGTTGATAAACATAAATCTCGTCTTGTTGCTAAGGTTTTTTCACAAGTTGAAGGCATTGACTATACTGAAACCTTCCCCCCTGTTGCCAAAATGAACTCTATCCACCTTGTTCTTTCCCTTGTTGCCTCTTTCAAATGGGAAGTCCATCAGACAGATGTTAAATCTGCCTTCTTGCATGGGGACTTGCATGAAGAAATCTATATGGAAAAACCTACTGGCTTTATACAAATAAGCTCCAGCCTTGTATGTCAGCTTAAGAAACCCTTTATGGTCTCAAGCAAGCTCTTCGGGCTTGGTATGCCAAATTGGATAGCTTTCTTTTAGAAACTGGCTTTTCTATGTGTCATTCTGACAATACTGTCTACACCAAGAAAGTGGGCAAGTCTCTTATCATTCTTGTTCTTTATGTTGATGATCTTATCCTTATTGGTAGTGATCCCAACCTTATAAACCATGTGAAGTCCAGCCTTAAAAAGAAGTTTGAAATGACAGACTTAGGACACTTGCATTATTTTCTTAGTCTTCAAGTCTTGCAATCTAAGGAAGGTATTTCCCTTTCCCAGTCCAAGTATGCTTGTGATCTTCTACACCATTTTCACATGGAAGACTATAATCTAGCCCCTTCTCCCTTTCAGTCTGGAGCCAAACTTTCAATCACTTGTACTTCCCCTGAAGTTGATGCTACCTTATACCATCAATTTGTAGGAAAGCTTTTGTATTTGATTCATACTCATCTTGACCTTTCCTTTCTTGTTGGACTTATTGCTCGATTTATGCAAAACCCACATGAAAGTCATTCGAAAGCAACTAAAATAATACTTCGTTATGTTCGAGGTACAATTCAATTTGGGATTCATTACAGTGCAGAAGCATCTCCTCTATTGGTTGGTTTCACTGATTCTAATTGGGATGGTGACCCTGATAATCAGAAGTCTACTGCAGGTTATGTGTTCACTCTTGGTTGAGGACCTATTACATGGGCTTGCAAGAAACAAAGTGCCATTTCTCTTTCTTCAATAGAAGTAGAGTATCATGGTGTCATAGAAGCCAGTAAGGAAGCCCTATGGCTTCGTCAGATCCTGTCATAGTTTGGCTTTCAGCAGCAGCGTCCGACTACACTTTGGTGTGATAATCAAAGTGCCATTTAACTATGCAAAGATCCGGTCGAACATCAGCATAGAAAACACATTGCACTGCACATGCCCTTCATCAGAAAGCTCATTCACGACCATGTTCTTGAAGTGCAATATTGTTGAATAGATGATCAAGTTACAGACATCTTTATAAAGGCTCTCACAGTGGTCAAGTTTACTAAACTTTGATTTATGGTTGGAGTTTAGGAAGTTGTCACCAAGGGGGGATAGGCTCTAATGCCTCCTTCCTTCTCCTATTGTGTCATATTTGTACATCCTTCAATCCTATCCCAGGTTGTTCTTAAGGGGGATGTTAGGATATTCTGACACATAGGAAATAGTTAAGTATAACTTGGTCTAGTGTAGAGTTAGGTAAAGTGTGTTTCTTTACTATGTACTTTTGTAACTTACAATCCGACAGTCACGATATGTATTGATCTAATAGTTCATTCTCTCCTCGGTATTACTGACACTTGATCTATGGCTTAACACCTGATTGGTCCATGATCTCTATTTAAATAGCATGGAGGGTCATTTGTAGGGTAACCGCTCATGAGAGAAGCTTATGTAAATTTTCATTCTTTTATTAATAAATTCCTGAAGTGGTTGCGTTGGGTCAGGCCATGGATTGTTTCCCTCTTTGAGGGTTTTAACCACGTCAACAATACTGGTGTATTGATCTGTGATATGTTTGTGAGCGGTGTCCTTTGGTGTTCTGTCTAAGGAACTTACCCTGTAAATTCCTACACATGGAGGAGGAACAAAGCTGCAATTTTCGAGCAGATCCACTTGTAGAACAAGAAGTTATGGCTATTCAACAGAAGAGGCAGCAGCGCAACAAGTGAATCATACGAAGGTAGAGGGATAAGAAGAGAATGGAAGAAGTAGAGAAGGAGTTGCATGAGATGATGGAGCAGCTCTGGAAAGAAAAATAGCTACACCAAAACGAGAAGGAAGCGCAGCAGCAGTAGATTCAACAGGGGGCAAATCACGTGCAGATAGACAAAGTAGTGCCTGTACAAGTAGTTGATTCTTCTGAACAGCTGGCATTAGGCAAACAGGGTGAGCCCTCATAGAGGCAAGACTTTGCTCATGAGATAAAACAAGCTCTTGAATAGTTGGATGAATACATGGAGCAACAGGAGCTAGAATAGGATACTGACCTCATGCCTCACCACAGAGAGGTCGAATCATCCGCTTCGATGCATCCAGATTATGAGAAAGTCTCGAATGACCAAGGAGGCACTGAAATCCTTGGCGATCAGCCAGAAGAAGAGATGCACAACAGCTCTTTTGATGAATATCAACATAGCGTTGTGTAGCCTGATAGAGTACCAACTCCACAGGACCGATTATCCCCTGCACAAGTTGAAGAACAAGTGATCGTGACCGATGTGCACAAGGACCAAACTACTTTGACCAGTGCAACTAGAGTGTATGTCGAAGCCACTAGCTCCAGTGTTCACTTCCTCATAGCTGAGAATGAGCGAATGGCGAAGGAACTACAGGTGGCCAAGCAGGGAGGAAACTTGGTGACAATGTCCACCTGAGTTGAACTGAAGACAGCAATACTAGATGAAGTATTGTCCTTGGACACAGTCATGCAAGCATTGTACTCCATGTTTGGTATTGTACATCAAGCAGTCGTTCATCTTCATGGACGGTAGCATCGATGTGTGACAAGAGCTCTCATCTTGAAGAACATAAATGCTGTCATTGACAACATGCAGGCGTGGATGATGAAGTACAAGGAAGCCCCTCTTCATTTTCCTAATATTATGAGGGCCAATGCAGTTGAGCTGCAAGCAGGTATCTGAAGTTAGATTCAGAACTATGAGAATCTACTACAACTCATCACTAGAATACAGGCTTCCCATGCACGAATATTCAAGGGCATGGAGGTTGCGGTGCACACACATGTGATTCCATCACTTGGGACTCTCACCCAAGAAAATACCAAGAAGCAGGTCCAACAGGAGCTTGACTCGTACTTCGACAAGTTGATGTGCATCGCGACCAGTCCAGACTTGCCTATCTGTGGAGACATCATGCAAAAGTATGTTGTTGGTCTGGCCACATTGAGGACAATGATGAACATGATTTTAGATGAGTTGGACAGAGGAGCCCAAGTAGTGTACCTAGATGCCATGGAGGAAAGGTTCAGGTTCCAGATGGATGTCACAGTGGAACACACGGACACTATCAGAGACTACCAATCTTGGCACAAATATTTTACTATTGATCAGCATGAGGGTGTCGAGCAGTTGGACTTCTATAGTTGTCTAAGTCAGAGTGGTGTTTAGTTTGGCTTGTTCAAGCCATTGTTCATATGGGTACATGTGCATTGTAATGTTGAGTCATGTCAAGTGTAAGTCAAGTGTCAAGAGTGGATGTAACAGTCATAGCGTAGGTGAAGAGTCATGAGGGTAGTTAAGTGGTTACAAAGGGGAATGTCAAGGGTCACCCCACCCTTTGCTATAGATGGTCCATCATAACTCATTGTATAGGATTTTGGTCAGCCAATCTTCTACTAAGACTATCTTGAAGAAGGCTTGGACACTATTGTAATGCACCTTGGCTTCTCCACTGCATGGAGCTAGTACATCTTTTTGGAGGAGCAGGTAGATTTGGTTGTAACATCCCACCATTGGGGCTAGCAGGTTTACATGGATGTATCGTATAATTGTGACTTACACTTCTTTATATAATAAGAGCCAATATATTTTCATGCATATGTTGTTATGTTAGTTGGGCTCTGCTCTAGTTTCTTTAATGATATATGTTGTTTCACTTACGTACTTATGTATGAACTGATTCATATGCAGTTATGTGAATATTTTTGTTAATGTGTTGCATAGGTTGTTAATGTTGTCACTATCTATGTCAACTACTCTGTCAGACATCAGACAGACCTTTCACTTGAACCTTGCTATAACAATTGTCACACTCGTCTCAGACTGATCTATGAGTGTTGTATGTGTTATCTTACCTTGTATGATGTGTCTGGCACATCCAAGTGGACTGCTCCCCCAAAATTTGTGCATGTCCTTTGTGTTGTGTGTTCCTAGCCGAGTTGGGACTGATCCCTTCCAACCTGGAACTCACCTTTGTTATCAGGAAATCTAGTGTCCACTCGGAGCTGCTAGTCCCACTAAGACTAGTATCTATCTTAGAAACAAAAAAACTAAAACTACTTTCGCTTTCCTTTATGAGAAGTAGATAAGAGGGGAACAAAGGACACCAACCTCAGTCTTGCGCTTGGTTCCTTGCTTGGTTCCTCTCCCTTCTGATAGATACTTTCCACTCCTCCTTCATCTACACAGCTTCAAAGAGCACCTGTGGGATCAAAGCAGCATAATACTATCGAAGAACAAAGATCTACAATCATAAACAATATAGGACCAGATATATATTGACCACACAAATGCATATATTATCTAACATACAAGAATGTGGAGGAAAACTTGAATAGCTTTATTAATATCAAGAATAGCAAAGAGGATTACAACCAATTGTTCTGATCGAGGGTCATCCTCCCAACATGAAAGCCCTTCTTCACCTCATGAAAATCTTAGATCACCCAACACTATGATATTGCACCAGGAAATCAACAGCACTTCCTTACAAGATATAAGATTCCAGCCTCTGGATCTCTGTGATGAGGGATCCATATATAGATGATTGCAGGGGGGTGAGTCAACTTCTAGGATTTTGATTAGTGTCCTCTCTCTGATAGTTCTTGATTCCACTTGGATATTGATGATCTCTTACTCATCCTTGGGAGAATTCAGAGAGGCAAGTGTCATAGGAGAAGTTTCTGGAAGATTCCATAATCATCCACCTTGCAAACTGTCTCTACCATTTGTCTACTCTCACCCATCGCACCCTACAGAAGGGATTTCCAGTATGCATCACACTTTTTACTCTGAGCGGGTGGGATTCATCGCACCCTCTGCACTGGGCAGACTGTATGGTCTAGTTTTTACCAGTTCTAAGCAGTTTTCTATGGAGAAATTCAAGGAGATGATGTAATCAACTGACCTTGTTCCTTTAGGGTGTGAAGCAACACTTTTAGGGACTTAGGATCCCTTGGTTTATGGACATGTATGATTGGGGTTGCAGTGCTTAAAAATGTCTATAACAACCTTCACCTCCTTCCCCCTTCAAAGTGTTGGAACCTCTCATACACCTTCCTTGATTCACCGCATCAATCAAACCCTTGCTATTGACAGAGTTATTATACTTCCCTCTATGCGAAATAGCAATCAAGGCATTACCTTATGACCCATTGTTGAGACTCCTACACCAAACGGTCTAAGGTCTAATTAGGACTTCTTACTAGGGAGATCCCCTTGACATGTTGGCAGATCTAGCACTGTCAATAGATTGGTTGCTTCCTTCTTGGCATATATGGTAGATGTGAAGTTTCCCCACTCCTTAGGTAGAGTATTGAGTACTATAGTTGTCATATCTCTGTCAGACATGACTTCCCCAAGTTCTTGAAGTTGATGTCTCATTTCAGATATTTTCATGAAGTAGGGAGATATTCCTTTCTTTGTTATATTCATCTTGTATAATTCATTCCTCATAGATATTACTTCTTCGGTTTTGGATACTGAGAATAGCTCAACTAGATTATCATAAATTTCTTTTCATTTCTCAAACTTGGAGACATCAGGAATGAAAGAGTCTTTGATTGATTCTATTAGAATCCTTTGAGATCTTGTCTCATCCTTATTGTACTTGTCTAAGGCTTGATTCTGTTCCTTGGCAGGGATAGTGATATTCCCTTTGACATTTTGTAGGAGTTCATTCTCCTTGAGTAGTAGACCAGTCTTCTTCTTCCATGCAAGAATGTTATTGGTACCTCCCAATTTATTGCTTTCCTTGCAAAAAGACATTGATGATTATTCAGAAGGAGACATGTACTTACTTGATAGATTTTGAGATGTAAACAAATTTACTTCCTCCTTGAAGGCTTCATGGTTTATATTCCTTGGGTCTTGATGTTCTTTAAGTTGCCTTATTCAAGTGGACTTGCTTGGTGATGAGGTTTTCTTGAAGACTTGTAGCTTGATGTAGGTCCTTCTTCAATCTGCTCTTCTATGTAGGGGTCTTTATATAAGGCTCTTTTTCTAGCTTTGTAGACATTCTTGATGGATGATGTAGACCTTTTTAATGGATGATGGATTGTAGACCCTTATTTTCCTTGAAGTGATTGAAACTTCTAGTCTTGATGGTTCAACTTTGTAGATGCTTCTCCTTGATGAGTGTTCTTGAGTTGCCCTTTCCTTGATGTGTCACCTTAGCTCGAAAACCATGTTGAAGAATATAGGGCAAAGTAGTGTAGTGTTATTCTTCACCTCTTGATAACAATTTATGGAGTTTTTTTACTTTTCTTGTTATATTATCCTTCTTCTTCTTATTATTAGTGCATATGTTTTTACTTCATTAAACAACGACCAAAACATAAAAAGAAGAACACAAGATGTTGGCTCTCTTCTAGGGCCAAAACCTCTCTACTCTTGGGAGGAAAACCCTTTAGTGAATTTCCCTTATTGAAGCTTCTATTGATCAGTCCCAAACCCTAGACCCCTGACCAAGAGATCCTCCAAGCACAAGTCAAGTCTTTACACCTTTCTGCACCATATACCTTGGCACTTCTTCCGGCACTTTGTTCTCTGGCACTTTGTCCTACTTCTTCCAGTACTTCATTCTCTTACTATGAATATTGTTCTTCTTCCTTGAGTCTTCTAGATGAGATGTTATTCTTTGATCCCTTGCTCAAATATACTTCAACTTTGACCAAACGAAATCCTTCTAGAGTGTATGACTGTTCTGTTGTTCTACTGCCCTAGTTTCTTGCTGTTGGGTTGTGTTATATTCTTTCCACAACTAACCTACGTAGTGAACCGTGGAGTTAGAGGGGGGGCGGAGCCCCCCCTT
>APFE031184668.1:70592-92940 GCA_000404065.3 Pinus taeda | reverse complement strand
GTAACATTGAAATGAATATAATGAAAAATCAAGCTGGTAGTCCCGGTTTTGGGATCCAGTGGGAAATCTCTATGTATATGTGTTTTATGTGTTATGCTCTCGCATTGTTTATTTTCATTGTTTTAGAATTCGTATGCAGGTAATTTCTGTACGGGGTTAAAACCTACACTTGCATGTGTGGAGAGTACCCTTAGTGCATTAGGTCTTTCTTCCTTCACTAGAGAGAGGGGATCCTTCGCTTGTCTTGAGAGACCTTGTGAGAATATTATCAAACCCAAACAACATAAAATCATGGAATGTTTGTCCTTGCTATTACAACCATAGATTTGTCCTCTTCTTCCTCACACGTGTGACTATTTCTAGCCCTAGAAACAGTCCTTTGCCTCGTTGTCCCTTCTTCTTTCTTCGCTACACCTTATAGACCATTTTCCACAACTTCCTTCATTCTTCCTTGTCTTATTTTCTTTCCATATTTCAGAGCTTGAGTAGTATGTTATGTTTGGAGTGGACGACCTCTATAAATAGAGGGCTGTCCCTCCACTTAATCCGACTTGTAGGCTAACTTGACTGACTGCTAGCAGGCGAACATGGACGGTTATTTGTACACTGATTTGGTGGGCAGTTTGGTGGTTGATTTTCCAAGCATACTTCACACATTTTTCATGGTGGTGTAGCATGCTTGAAGAAGCTTCTTGAAGGTGTCATTACATAGGATTATACTTGACTTTTCTTGGAGGTTTCCCTTTGAATTTAATATATAGTTATACATAATGTAACATGCCCTTAAGGCCTTCAATATTTTCTCTAGACTATTTGACTCACCTATAGCACTTTGACATGTGCTAGACCTACTTCAATGAGCAAGAAACTCATTGACATATATTATAAAAATAACATTTCTTTTCTTGAATAAGTACAAATATCAAAAGTACATCTATGAAGACTGAACCTAGTTACACTTCCTTCAACACGATGAACACCACAAACTGTAGGTGGTGATATGTTATGATGCATTTTATCTAGTTTCCCTTCAAACTTGAGGAAATTAGATGGAAACTTTGCAGGCATAGGTGGCCACCAAGGATCATGATGGATGGGGTAATTTGTTAGCTTAGCCGAATTTGAAAGATAAAGAGAGCATAAGAAAGGATGATGTAGCTGAGTGAATGGGTCATAGAAGAAAAAGTCCCTTGACCAACCTTGAGGTACCCCCATTTTTTGGTTCCAAGTAACATTTTGTGGACCATGGTTGTAATTCATCCCACCACATATAGGATGTAAGCCAATGTGACTAGTGTAAGGAGTTTTCCCCCTAAGTTAAGTTCCCCAAGAGAACAAAGGACCGCCAAGAGCATGACTGCTAGTAATGTTGTACCCAATAGGAAAAGAAGGATCGCCTTGTGTAATAGCACCAACATAAGAAGGATAACTTATAGGGATCATGGTGCTAATGGTAGGGCTTCCCCCAAAATTATCCCCTCCTAGAAAATTACTAGAGAACTTCATCCCTCCAAATAATGAAATGTACCAGGCTTGAGAAATACTATAAGCAAGGTTTCCCCCATGTTGGCTAGGAGAAACATATGATCCCCCCCATGTATTTCCTAGGGTTTTAATATCCATGTTAGGAATAGGGACATAAAGTTGAGAAAGAAGAAGGAATGGGCACAAAGACACTATGGAAATTTATGGGAGTTATAGAAGAGATAGGTAGTATTCCCCAAGAGGACATGAGAGGTGTTGAAGAAGGTGTGGGTCCTACCACACTCAATGGTGGAAATGATGTCATTGCAGCCAAAAATACATATGTAGAGAATAAAGGAGAATTAACCTCCTCCATTGGTAGTGAAATAAAAGGAACGTATGTGTAGATAGGTGTAGAACCGTCAAGGTTCATCCATAGTAACTTTGGTCTTGATAGGTCGGTTAAAGGAAAATTAACAGGAGAGGCAGAGTCATTGACAAGTGTCTTGATAGATATCAAGTCACTACCAAGAGGACCAGGAATATATTCCACAACTTGAGGTTGGTATGGGTTTGAGCACCGACAGGCAATCTATGAGCAGGAGTCAACAATTCACCTCTATGAGGAGGTAGACCTAATATTCAACATCATTGATGGTGACTAGCTTCAACTAGGGTGAATAAATATGTTTTAACCAAATCAAGTTACTACAAACACCCCTAAGGCCAAACTATTGAATTGTACCAAACAACACACACTAGACAATCCCTAAAATATAGTCACATGCAAACTAAGAACAAAAAATCTAGCAGTGGGACAGTTATACTAGTGACTTGCTTCCCAACCCTTATAGTTGTGAACTCAAGTACCCTTATTAGTATTAGGGTACCCCCCAAGAGGACTAAGAACTTATGACTAATATCCATCCTAGGTATAGAGAAGACGAGCCCTTCCTGACACCTGTGTATGAGCCCTAAAAGAATGGCCACTAAGGTCACCACTAATAGTAACATGTCTTCGAGGGATAGTTTTCAGCCAAATTGACATAAAAGAAAAGGAAAAGAAAGTTTGAAACCCTCTTGAGAGATCCATCAAATCAAGGTGTACTCCTCCCAAGTGGCCCCAAAGGGCTATAGAAAAATTTTTGTAACCCCATTTGTAATACGTGTGAATTCCGCAATCCACGCCACCTGAAAGTAAGTGAAATGGGGAACGTAACCTCACCTAGCCCAAGTGTGACCTCATGATTGACCCTCCTATTAGAAGGGATTCCCATACAACACTACTAAGAGTGGACTTTCACTCCTTTTCGCAATGTGCTAACTTGTTTTTGTGGTCTTCGAGAAGTTTTCTCACACTCCTAGCTCCAAAACTCTAGCCTAAGCTAGCGTTGGTGTACTACCAATATAAATAAAAGATTAGTCAAGTAAATTTTATTATAGTGTTGATTTTAAGGATTTTTGTTTACTCAAGTGGGTAGAGACATGAAACAAGATGTTGTGAAAAAATTTTGTTAGTTAAAACCCTAGATGCAACTATATGGAAATGAAATTTTTTATTTTTTCTTCTTTCGATGAAATCTATATAAAGAACAGAAAGAGTATTTTTAACTTTTGAAAGAAAACAACAACTACCTGCATAATTCACTTCTCAATGGTCATTCAATGTAATCCCCAAATTTATAAAAATTTAGACCCAAAAGACAAACCAAGAAACAAGAATCCAAAAAGAGGCCAAAATGTCCCCAAGCTAGAATGCAAAGCACTCAAAAAACATCAAAACTTGGAATCAAAGCCAAACAAACACTCTAAAGCAATCAACAAGAAAGCCAAAAAGTGGAAATAAGAAGGAAATGCAATCGAGCTAAGGTTGTAACACAATGCTTCGATGTTAGACAATGTCCTACATAGTCAAAACCAAACCCTAGAAGTAGGAAGGACTAGAAATGGTCAAATGAGAGTGACAGAAGTGAATCAAGAATAATAACTAGTCAAGACACTCTCAAATAAACTTTTCAAGTTCAAATTTGCACAGCCACAACCAATTGAAAATAAAAACACCACCTCTTGTGAACAAAAATAAACACACAAGACCAAATACAATCACTCAAGCAAAAGTGACAAAGGAAAAAGAAGCCAAAAAATGGTTGCAATAGTGGAATGAAGAACATATATTGGCTACCACTAAAACAAGTAAAGAGATCTGATCAATTGATCTAATTCCAAGGACAATAGCCTCAACTAGCAGCACTTCACATCTCCATGGAAGACCTTAGAGTGATAGGAAAAGAAGCATCCAATACAAACCAAGTATTGTAGATTCAAATCTAAAGTGTTTGAAAATTGAGAATGACTGTAGAAATAGATCCAATAAGGTTTGAAGTAGCTCAGAGAGAAAAGTGTTGAGATTGAAACCAAAACAACCAAGCAAGAAATCTAAGCAAGACAAATTCAATCTAAACAAGGATAAGTGACTCAAATCTATAGAAGATATGGATTCAAAAAAGAGGTTGAAGACAAAAGCAGAGTCTTATAGGATCTCTCAAGCGATCTGAGATTTCAATCACAACTAGAGGGATAAAACCCTGAACAAGGCAGATCCAACTACTAGGGTAAAATGGGAAACTAATGGCTCTCAAGGCACAATCACACTATAGCACATTCTGTGGGTGCGGCCGTGGAAGAAATATGACTAGCTAATCTTCAATCAACCATAACTTGCTCATCAAGAGTTTGTTTTCAGTGATTCTTTTCTTGGATCAAACTTCAAGAGGAATTCAAATATGGGGTTAATTCAATTTAATTCCATACAAAAAAAAGTACAAAATCCGATTTTAAATACCAAATTTGTTATTCTCTCATATATATATTAAAAAACAAAAAAAAAAAACAAAAACAAAAATTTAAATTCAAGATCAGCTCAAATCTGTTGAAAATCAAACTATGGTAGATCCAAATGAATCCATATAACCACAGAGAACTCAATGGAAGACAAAAAGAAACTGATCCAAAGTGAAAGAGAACATATCTCAAAACAAATAGGGCAAACTCGCTAGTGGAGTCGCCAGTTCTATTATGGAAAATTACACACAACCATTATGAGTTATTGCTCTGTAGTCTTGGCCCTAACAAGACTACCACACAATAAAGGAGTATATGGAAAGAAGTGAACAAACAAAGTAGATCCCAAAGAATTCAATCCAATTGATCATTCACACATAAATTCTCTATCTACAGTTTGAGTTGAACCTGAAATACTCGTATATTGGTGGTGGATGTTGGATCTGATATAGATATTGTCGCCGAGACAAGGAGATCTTGTCCTCTACAATAGATACAAAACCTGCACACAAACACCACCAAACAAGGAGCACAAATGGCCTTCCATAAAGGGTTGTTAGCTTAAACAAATAAACATAAGCATTAATAATACATTAAACATTTAGATATGACAAGAAGGAATATTCACTTGATTAATCATGAAAGAAATGAATACAAAAGTATACCGTCAACAAATGATATTCTCTCCTCAAGCTTGTAGAATGATATCTTTCTCCAAATATAGTAGATCTCTTGTTCTATGGTATGGATACTCGATCTCCCCCCTTTTCCTCTTGGTGAGATTGTATAGATTCATTATATCTTTAGGGAGAATGTATCTACACACATAGGAGCTTGAGAAGTTAGGAAACTTCTACAATAATTGGCTCGTAGCCAACTCATACACAAGCACGTCAAGTTGATCTCCTTGGGAATGACAAACTTTAGAAACCTTTTTCACAATTATGTGTTTTTTCTCAACTATCTCAATTATGAAATAGTTATTATCTCATAATTATAAAATTGTGACAAAGTAATTATGAGAAATAGCTCAATCGTGTAATTCCACTTTTTAAACATGGGATAAATCTCACATAGTAAAAGAAAAGGTGAAAGGGAATGCATTCTAGCCAACAACTGAGGTAATTTGATCTTGGGTTTTTCTCACTACAATGGAGTGGAAAATAAGTTTATAATACCTACACACAAGTGACAATATATTTCCCTCAAACCCATTTGGTACAAAGAGAATATAAGTGACAATTAGATATAATCTACTATGTTCAACTAAAAACAGATCTTATAATCCATGTAAAGAAATGACAATAATTTACAGGTATTACAAGGAAAAAGTCATAGATCTATATTAATGATAAATATAAAGTACAACAACACAATCTTACCTTAATACCTATTGAGATATTTTCTAGCTCCGAGATCCTTGATTTCGTTTTGTCTCCAAGTGTAGATGAACTTGAAGATGATATCAAGGATCTCTTTGGCTATACTTTGGTAGCATGAGAATTCAATGATCCCTCTATATTTTTACACATTGAACATCCCTTCTTTCATAAAATGATAAAGAAGACTTCAAATATGTTCAAAGCATGGAAATTGATGAAAAACAGTTCATAGATGGGTTCTAAGCCTCATGATGATCATGGCTAGCCTAACAGGCGCTAAACTCCTAAAAAATCCTCAAATATGTGGGAGGTTTTGGAGCCCAAGTGTGAGTTAGGGTCAATTAAGAAGAATAAAGGCAAAATGTAAAGGTAAAATGAGATGTAAACAAAATTAAATGAAAGTGAAATTTTGTGAAATATACATTTCTAGTTGAGGAAAAAACAGGTAAGATATCTCCATTAAAATATTAAAATGTTCCTTGACATGGATTAGATAAGCTTTAGGGTTAGGGATTAGATAAGCTTTAGGGTTAGGGATTATGTAGGGCCATTCATGGGAGTTTGTCTCTTTGTTGGAGATATACGTAGGATTTTGATGGTGTAGGAAGAGTCTTGGAGCAACACAACCAACTTGTAGCCATGGCAGGGAGGGCGTAATTTTTTTGTGTCTTAACAGAAGAGGAATTTGGATTCGAGTGCATTTTAGTGTTATGTGTTTATTTGCAACAATCTGTTCTTATGTGCAATAGTGTGGGTAATGTAATTTTCTCATTTAGTTTGATGTTAGTTTTGTTTGTTGCCCATGTATTATGTTTATTTCAGTTGTTTTCTTTTGTTGGCCCTCCTTCCCATAGGGCAATTTTTTTGCACCAACTGAGAAAAGCCTGGTTTACTTATTCAGCTTGGTGGCAACAACAGTGGAGAGAAGCCCGGGTGGTTGAACTTGTGGTTAGATGGAGGTTATGGGCGTGGCCCGGCTATAGACTCAAGATGAACTCAAAATAGTAGTTTCTTGGCTAAAAATTTTCTGGGTTCTATTAATCTAGCAGCTCCTCGTCCGTGTGGCTCTTATGGTGTTTTCATGGTGAAAAGAGTGGCCACTAAGATTGTTGCAGTGGCCATAGAGGTTATGGTAAAACATATTGCTACACATGGGAAAGATAAATCCACATAGCACGCTCGAAGACAGGAGCAGTGTGTTTTTTTTAGTGTTGTTTATGCCCTTGAGGTTTTGAGGACATCGAAATCACTCTTTGGCACATTTCCTATTAGTACAGGAAGTTGCGTTATCATGGATTTAAGTCATAAAAAGTTTCCTGGTAACTTATTTGTAATCTGCTCAGGGTGAGAAGGTCTGTGGAGATGGACGTGGTAATTACCCTTTTGCTCGTTCGATTGGTGAGATGCGATAATAGGCATTGATCTGGACCTGCGTTTCTCGTGATCTATATTTAATGGAGTCGCTCCAAAACATTCCTTAACATTCCTCATAATGGAGTCGCTCCAGAACATTTTAGGAGGGATTCAACAAAGCAGTGAAAAGTAAAAGTTAAGATGGTGTTGTGCAGACTACGCAGTGGGAAGAGGCGAAATGTAGCACATTGTGGCTTCATCGAGGAGGGTCTCGACGGATTCGGTTGGGCACATGGACCTATATGTGCAAGTACGGAGCATGCAAACTGAATCAATTGAGTGATTGCGTATGGAACATTGGAGCTTAGACGTTGCCATCTCATGTTCTTGTCACAGTAAGCTACGCAACACAAGATAAATGTAGAAGGGTGTTAGGGACTCGATGACCATGGAGTGGACTTTAGGAGGTGTGAAACTATGTAAAGTCCAAAACCGTGGAGTCAACATGATGGAGTGGAGGCCGTGTGAATACCTAGGAGGTCTATGTTGGAGGGAAGCTCGTGGCAGAGTACGACCACTGCACGGTAGGAAAGAGGACCATTGTGCGAGGAAGGCATGTGCAGGTGCAGAGAGTGGGACAAGGGACTTGGCAGAGCCATATATTCGTGTAACAAAATCCTTGGGAAGAAAACGAATGGATAGTTTGCGCAGTGAAATTCCATTATGCAGTTGCTAGTGAAAATATTTGCCAGTTTCATAGACAAATATGGGAGCTAAGCTTTAATCATTCGATTGGGTTACACGAAATCCTTGGGAAGAAAACGAATGGATAGTTTGCGCAGTGAAATTCCATTATGCAGTTGCTAGTGAAAATATTTGCCAGTTTCATGGACAAATATGGGAGTTAAGCTTTAATCATTTGATTGGGAATGCATCTACTTCAGGTATAAGAATTATGAGATATTAACCTTGATTGCCGGTTATTCAACAAATGTAATTCGTTGAATTGCAGCTTATTGAACGAAGTGGGTTCCTGTGTGATGTCTTTGTGGGGAATGGGTTGTTAATACATGTATGTCGAATGTAAGTGTCCGCTAGTTGGTAACTAAGGCATTGAATTGTGTTGGGGGAGCCATGGCCAAGACCATAAAGAACCCAAAATCTTAATTTTGGTTGCGGGGGCAAGTTTTGAAGTTATTTGCTAATAAAGGTGCACCAACGGCTATGTTGATGTCCTTTTATTTTTAGTGTTATGTTTTATGTCTTTTCCAGCTCACAAAGAACCCATGCAATGTAGAAATTAAACATGGGATAAAGCATATGGGCAGTTTTGATGAACACCCCACCAGTGTAGCTAACTGATCCTGTGCAAACCAGTTAGCACACTGCAATCCAAATATCCTAGAATAGAAGAAGATGCAGGAAAAGGGAAAATTTTATCCAACAATCTGCACCCGAAAGAGGGACAATTTTGTTTCCAAAGATTCCAACCCAAGATAAATCCAATGGTGAATGTCACCAGTGAGTGATAGAGAGCTAAGAGTATGAGCGCATACGACTAACATGGACAGTGTAAGCAAGGCCAGAAACAGAGAACTAAATGCAGGTTGCAGTAGTTAGTTATGGGGCCTTGTGAGCAGAGGTTGGGACCCCACGGAGGAAGAAAGGAGATGGGGTCTTGTGAGCAGGAGGCTAGGATACCCATAGAAAGTCGAAGAAGTGCGCAAAGAAAAGTAGAGAGTCCAGTGGAGATTAGTGCATAGCATGTAGTTCAACGTTTATAGGTGGATTGGGATGATGCAATGGCTGCACAAGTGAGCATGGATGTCTGCCTGCACCTGACTGAAGACAAGCAAGTGATTTGTGTCGATGGGCTGTTGGAGCCCAAGTATGACCTAAGTTGAATTAAGAAGAATAAATGCAAAACGTAAATGTTAAATGAGATGTAAACAAAATGAAATGGAAGTGAAATGCTATGAAATGTACTTCTAATGGAGGAAAAAATAGTTAAGCTATTTCCATTGAAATATTAAAATATTCCTCCTCATGGATTAGATAAGATTTAGGGTTAGGGATTAGTTTTTATCTTTGCTGGTGTACTGTGTAGGATTTTGAAGTTGTAAGAAAAATATTGGAGGCAACACAACCTCCATACCGCTATGGAAGAGAGGGATGCATATTATGTAAACCTTTCGTGTCTTAATGGAAGAGGAATTTAGATTTTAGTGCATTCTAGTGCTATGTGTTTATTTGCAGCAGTGTGTTCTTATGTGCAATAGGGTCTTAATGGAAAAGGAATCTAGATTAGAGTGCATTCTAGTGTTATGTGTTTATTTAGGATTTTGAAGTTGTAGGAAGAATATTGGAGGCAACACAACCTTCATACCCCCATGGAAGAGAGGGATGCATATTATGTAAACCTTTAGTGTCTTAATGGAAGAGGAATCTAGATTTTAGTGCATTCTAGTGTTATGTGTTTATTTGCAGCAGTGTGTTCTTATGTGCAACAGGGTCTTAATGGAAGAGGAATCTAGATTCTAATGCATTCTAGTGTTATGTGTTTATTTGCAGCAGTGTGTTCTTATGTGCAACAGGGTGTGTAATGTAATTTGTTGATTTAGTTTTTTGTTAGTTTCATTTGTTGTCCATGTATTGTGTTTATTTCTGCAAGTAGTTTTTTTTTAGTTAACCCTCCTTGCTAGGGGTACATTTTTTGGTACCAACTAGTGGCCACTTGTTGTAAACTAGCAACAAGTGACCAATGCTTCTTATGGACTAGCAATAAGTAATCAACCACTCCTTGTAGAAGGATAAGGAGCTAACATGCACAAAATTGTGATTTTGGTTCTATAAAAATGTAATTCAGTATAATAATATTAATAAATCCCATATGAGGCATAAGGTGGTAAAATTGATAAAAATGTCATTTTACAAAATATCAAGTCTTATTATTCTTGTTATAAAGTTGTGAACATAATCAATATAAATATCTCTTCTCCATGCCCAACCTCCTCAAATTGTAGCAATTTGTTAATGTAGGTATTCCTTCAAATATTAAAATTTATGAGGAGATAATATAATGGATATTGATTAAATCAATGATTTCACATTTTTATTATATTTGTTAAGTTATTTAAAGGAGTAAGGAAAGTGTTCTAGTTCTATGGTGTATAACTTTGAAACTAAACATTGTGCTAGAAGTTGGATTCATCTATAACTGTCCTAAACTATGAATTAGATGGTAGACATCTAAATATTTTTCTTGATATTCTCATTTTAATCCTTGCAATTTTAGTGAGATTCAAACCCTCTCACTGGGAACTTCAATGTCATTCTATTTGACATTGACAAAAATCCCTACTATGCATAGAAGAGGGAGACAAGTAAAGTTTATTACCATTCATATTGGGTTTTGTGTTAAAAATCAATATAATACAATGTAATGAGATAAATTCAACACTTCATACTATGAGAAAATGCCCATTTCCTTTACTAAGAGGTGTGTCAAGGCAATATTGGCTTGAGCAAGCCTTATCAAAGATGATTATCAATATAATACAATGTTATGAGATAAATTCAACACTTCATACTATGAGAAAATGCCCATTTCCTTTACTAAGAGGTGTGTCAAGGCAATATTGGCTTGAGCAATCCTTATCAAAGATGATTTTTCCTCTACTTATTGATCATATAAATATGCATGGTTTGAAATTGGGACTTATTCTTCTTATACTTCTTCTTTAGGTCCAGCAATTTTATATTTGGGCATATGATTTTTATAGACTCATAGTTTAGTATCAAACTAGTTACCATAATTTGTTGTTTCAAAAAATATGTGGTAAGACATTTGGCATGTTTCCTAATAAGTGTGACAAAGTATTAGTTTCATGGGTATCACACATTCACAATTATGCTACATACCATTCTTGGATTTTGATGTATCAATTTAGGATTCAAGTTTAATTTCAATAAGGTGGTAACCTTAGTTTTAGTTTTAACATTTGGTTGAGCAATTTTACTAAAATGTTACTAGTTTTTATTAATGAAAATCCCTTTCTATCAATATAGTCTCTAATGTAAGTTGAGTCATAGTCTAAAAATATTTCTAGTGAAATCCTTATATGTAAGAAGTTTCCTACATAAGTTGGGCATGGTTTTCAAATTGGGAATGCTTTGTCAACTAGTACAAAAGTCTATGATAATTGAATTTGATGTTTAAGACATGGACAACTTACCTCTATTTATGAAAAAATGTTATGTAAATTGATTCCTTGTAATATTTTAAATATTAATGAAGGTGATTTAATAATTCACTGATTTTGTGGATTATTGTTTTGAGGCTTCTACGATCAGTGCTTTGTGTGTAGTTTCCTTCCGGAGTTCTTGCATCCATAATTGTTTGCATGGACGTTTCAAGCCATCCACCATGGCGTAAATGTGCCACCCTAATAAGGGATTTTGTAGATGTTGAACAACTTGATGAATTAGTCAATAAATTGTTCAAATGTGTAATTGAGTTCTTCAAGTGTAGAGCCATTTAAGGGCATCCTTGGTTAAGAATCATGGGAAAAAATTGAGTGGCATGTCATTTTAAGGACTTAATACTATGAGAGTGAGGTTGAAGGAATGAATGTGATTTGTTGGGTTCAAGTTAGTGGTTCCACTAAATTTGGGAAATTTATTAAAGACAATAAGGAACCACATTGTTGAAAAATGTTGAACAAGTAGGTTATGCATATGGGTCATTTAGAAGAGTTTTGGGTTCTTATCAAATCCTTATGTGCTAAAAAAGTTATGAGGAGTCTCAAGCTAGGCATATGAATAACCATGTTGAGGAGATTGATTTCAAATTTTTCATTTTTAAATGTTAATTATTGATGAATTTCATTTAGGTCTTGAAAGTTTGTATTTAGGTTTTGGATGTTGCATTTTTATTGTAATAAGGTTGAGAACAAATATCATTGTTAGAGGCATTTATGTTTTTATGTGGTCCCATTTACCTTGGCTAGAACTCATGTTTTAAAGGGGGTATAAATTTCATTTCCAGGATGCAAGAAATTTACATTATAACCTTGGTAACAAACAAAGCAATAAGTGTTGTTGAATTTCATTAAGTTGAAACTTGGGGTAAATGTGCCACCCTAATAAGGGATTGAGTTTATATACTAATTTAAACTAGCATTTGTGTTTTAAGGAAGCACATTGGAAGTGTTCAATTGAGTAGCATTCAATTTAGGAATTCCTTTAACATTGATTGAAGCGTAGTTGTTTTGATTATGTGATAATTTATAAATGTACCAGTTAAACATCGGGGTAACCATGGTTGAAGGTTTTAATCTTTTAAGGAAACATTTAGATTTTCCATTTGGGGTTGGATTTTAAGGTCTTATTTTAATCATTGTTACATTAGTATGGATTAACTAGACGCTAAATAAGAGCATCTCCCAAAGGAGATATTATAAGTGTGATTTAAGGGATAATAATACTAGGTTACTAAGCTCATGGGGATAATGATTTGACTTATAAGAGACTCAATAGAGGATTGGGTTAAACCATGACAAGGAGCTTAGGAAATGGTGAATATTAATTGAGAGACCTTAACAATGGATTTCTATTGAGAAGTAGGGTGAGATAGTTTGAAAGGAAGTTCAAGATAAGAAGGGCTAGGTTGGAACATGCTCACTTGTGTTAATATGAGTTTAGATGCAATTGATTGTATTCATCAAGGTTGATTAAAAGAAGGCATTATGTACCATGGAGAAAAGAGAGATAAGGAGAAATAGTCCTAGAAATTTCCATAGATACATTCACTTTCGTGAGGTGTTGGGCTGGAATCATTGGTTGAGTTAGGAACATTGTTTCGGTATTAGGGAAAAAATTGTCAATATGGTTGTATGTGGTTGTTGATGCATGATATGTATATTCATGATGTTTGAAAGGTAGGTTCAACTTGATGTCAAGAATAAATACATTTAAATATTTAATGCCAGTATGATACAATATTTTGGTTGTATACCTCAAGTGAATGATAACAAGAAAAACTTCTCCGTTTAGGCTCCCATTTCTCAAGAAGACATGGGAGTGCTAGAATAGGTGGTGCCCATGGATGAGAAGTAAAATCCAAAGGTAAGAACTACTTCATACTTGATAAATTCATTTAGGTGAAGGTTAAAGAGGTGGAAGAGGGGTTTCTTAAATTGATAAGGGAGGAAAAGGAGATAATGATTTTCTTAAGAGGAATTAAAGAAAGGAAAAAGAATAGAAAGGAATAAATGGTCGTATTATAAAGTTCGAAAAGGTTAAAAAGAAAGATCCGATTTTCCCTAGAATAAAAACATTTAAGTAAAAAGTAAGATCGGATTTTCCTTAGAATAAAAATATCTAAGTAAAAAGTTTGGAAAAAATGCTAAGAGAGGAAAGGTTGAAAATGTAGGTCTTAACCCTATATAGTTAATCATTGCAAACATATTCTTAATAAAACAAAAAAGATGCAATGGAAATTACATACATTAGTGTATAAATTTTAACATGGAAACCAAATTAGGAAATCTAGAAACATTTTTATGTATATTCTTATTTACAATATTAAAATACAATAAATATGTCTTGTTGCACCAAAAAACCACCAATACATCTATTATGGATTGGAATACAACCATAGTTTCTCATCAAAACTACAAAACCATGGGATGCACCATAAAACCACTAAAAGTGAAAAATATGTGTTGCAAATGGCTAAAAATTGATGCAAAAACATTTCCAAAACTTTTTTTTTTTTTTGGGGGGGGGGATTCCCCCAAAACCTTATGGCAAGGGGTTTCAACTCCCCCTACAAACCCCTTGAATAAGTGGTCCTACTAGCCCTACTAAACCCAACACAATGTACAACACATGGCAATAATCATGCAAATAATATAACACATACCCAAAATTCTCCCACTTGTTTTTTTCTTTGCATATAAGGGGTTGTAGGAGTACATGATCACAAATATAGGGAAATAATTCCCTAAAATACTAAGATAACTTCTTAGTGCTTACATATTTTAATAATGAATCTACAATATTCTTCAAAGTGTCCACCAATTTTAGTAGCACATTTTTGTCTTCAATAACGTCTTTCACAAAGTGATATTGAACATAAGATTGATTTGTCTTAGAATGATAAGTTAGGGTATTCACCAGAAATAATTCAATATGAGTACCACAAATTATCCTTATACCTTGTTCTACCAACCAAATGTATGAATACAATATCTATAATTGTAATACTTCCTTTATTGCATGAGTGGTTACCATGTATTCAACTTCTATAGTTGAGAGTTCCACTACAAACTATATCTTCCTCATCCAACCGATTGCCTCTCCAAATACGTTAAACACATAGCCACTTGTAGATATTTTGTGATCCAAATCTACATCCCAATTTGCATCAACAAAGCTATGTGTGTGTCAAAAAATCTATCTGATCTTAGTATTACTTGGTAGCACAATCCATAACTAGTAATGTGATGTAAATACCTAAAACCCCACTCTACTACTACCTAATATCCTTACCTAGTTTTGACATATAGCTAGGTAATACTCAAATTGCATATGAAATTCACAATCTAGTATACTCCATTGTATACATCAAAATTGAAGATACAATGCCATATTGAACATAAGGCATTCCCTCTTCCTCTTCCTATGCCCCGGGACACTAATACATAGATAACTTTGCACCTACAGGAGTAGAGATCCTGAATTGTTTACATTCCTACATATTAAACCTTTGTAATACAATATTGATATATTTACTCTAATTTAACCAATGTTTCATGTTTTCCTAATATCACTTAATATCCATAACCAAAATAAAATTGCAGCATCAACATCCTTCATGTCAAGTTTAAAGGAAAACTGAGTCTTCACTTCCTGGATGGTTTCCCTTTCATTTCCAATCAGTAGCATATCATCCACATACAATGCCAAATAAATAATATGAATGACTAATTTGAAACTAAACATAGTGATCTTATTTTCTCCTTTTGAAGCCAAATCCCAATAGATGACTATCAATTTTTTTATATCAAATCCTTGGTGATACTAACCTTTCATTTCCCTTCACCATAAAGCCTTTTGGCTTCTTCATGTAAACTATTGAGTATGTTGATAGTTGTTTCCATTGAGGTTAAGTAATGTTCAGTTTAAGGGGATATTTTTAAGGTTTTCATGAAAAATTATTATGTTGTTATTGATGTCTTGGTTGATTCCATTAATAGTGTGCTAATCTTATGATGACTAGTTTGTTGGTTGAGTAGCCTATATTTGAAGGAAATTTTTCTATTGGTAACTTGCTCAAAAGCACATAAAAAATGTTTTTTTACATAGTCCTCTTGATGACCTTTCCAAAGGTAAATGGAACTTATCCTAATTCCCAAGGGAAGAGGAGAAATAAAGGGTTTGAAGCTTAGATAGGGTTCCAAAGTCTCATGGTTCTAGTACGGGCCTCTCACTAGATCAACACAAAATGATAGTACAACAAAAGTATAAGTTAGCAAGAAGAGATTGGTAGGTAAGGACCCAAATCATATCCCTTGGGCATAATGGGAAAGAAATATAGTTCCTAAGCACTTATCAAACCACTTGGTCCAAATGATGTTCACACAACAAAACTGGTGGCAAGTAGTGAGTGGTGGTCGATAAGGATCTTGGCCATAAAACCAAGGCATAGGGTGTTTGGCTCAAGCACACAATTTCTTGGCATATTTTTGGGTCTAAATGTTACACACAAACAACCATAGTGGTAAGGATTGGCACACTTTTTAAGCTGCCAAGTGGCAGAGATAGGTAGTAGGACAATGACATGGCCTAATGAACAGATGACATGTGGTGGTGATGTGTAAAAGATGGCATGGAACCCTAAGGTGAGGACACGTGGTAGGTATATTTGGAATTTTTTAGTGGCCAAGTGACCCTTTCTGAGTGACGTGTGGTGGTGATGTGGCATGATATATGTCAACGATATGAAATTGAAGCTTGAGGAGATGACAGGTGGAAAGGAATTGATGTAGCAAACGGTGTGGCAGTGACCTAACAAGTGAGGTGGTAAAGCCTAGAGATTCACATCAAGGAGTAGTTTGGTAGGGATTCACAGTGTTAGTAAATTTGGCCAATGAGTGATAAAGTGGTAGTTGGAGCTCTCGTGGCAGACGGTGACTAATAGACAAAAAATTTCACATCTTGTGATGGTTTTTTCTATCAGACCACCTAGATAAAATATTTGTGCACAAGACTCAAGCATGCAAAATGAGTGCTAGATGGAGAATTTGAGTGTCAAGTGCCATATACATCAGGTGATGAATTTCAAACCCCCTAGTTAAAATCGAAAAGGTTGGGGAGCCAAAAGAAAGGTATATGTCACTATCTCTTATTAGAGTACATGATATCCTAGCATGTTTTAAATAGGTGGGGGCTATTTAAATTTCATTTACGAAAAATTGAATACTGTACCCCCCCCCCCAATTAAATCTCAGAATGGAGGCGTGGTGGGGGGGGGGGGGGGGGGGGGGGGGGGGGGGGAGGGGGGTTGTGGGGAATGATGTCTATGTTGTTCATTTCAATTGAGTCACTTAGTGTGCTATAGAACATGTTAGGCAATTAACCTCTGAGTGCTCCACAACAGTCCAAGGGTAAGCACACTCAAGGTTTAAGCCCACCATTCGGGAAATTGGTCATATGCTCTAGGGAGCTAACCACTAGGAGCTAGATGACAAAAAAGTTGGCATTTGGGTGCAAATTTTTTTTATAGCATTAAAGTTGTTTCGGATGCCAAATTTAGACAAAATAGGTTGAATGAATTAAAGATTTGTTTTGGAAATGTTTATAAGAAGAAATAAGGACACCTTAAACAATAGAGCTCCAATGCATAAAAAACATTGGTAGTTGTTGTTAACAAAAATAGAATATACAGCTCGAACATAATGAAGAGAGGGGAGAGAGCTGAATAGTAGTGAGATTAATAGAAAAACTAAAATGGAGTTGGAAATAAATGTTGTAGAGAATGCAGATATATGAAGATCAAAAATAGTTTTGCATTTAAAGTTTATAAATCTACATAACTACGAAGGAAATTGTAGAAAGTAAAGTAGATTAGAGAAAAAATCAGGGAGTGAGATGTTGTAATGGTGAGGAATCCTAATTAGATCAAGGAATTAGAGAAATATTGCTTGTTGCAAAGAAGAGTACAACAACTTTGAGAATTAAACAATTGGATTGACAATGTTTTAATTAAAAGAGCCTTAGATCTTAGCTTGAAAATTGATGAAAGAGGGATCTGATAGGCTAAGAAAGTAGATGCATGCAAAGCAGTAGGGATTGGTGCCTCTTGCAGGTTGGTACCTATAAGTTTTAGGAGTTGGTGCTTCCAACAAGTTGGTTCTTGCAAAGGAAAGAAGGTTGGAACCTCTTGTAGGTTGGTGCCTACATAGTTTGATGTAATTTGAAGTTGTGTCTTGCATTAACATCATAATAAAAAAAGAATTTGTGGTTTTCTCCCATATTTCTTTCCACGTAAACATATTGTGTTAAAGATTTATATGATTGATGCCTTATTGTCTATTATAATATTGTTGAGTTTGTTAAATTGGGTAAATAATTGTTAAAAGTGTTGAAATATTGATTCACCCCCTCTCAATATTTTCTTGGCTTACAATGATTGGTATTAGAGTTGTTTCTTTTAACGTCAATCTACAAGATGGACGGTAGATATGGAACATGGCCAACTAGGATGGAAATTTATCCAATAAGGCTCCTATATTCACAATAATTAACTATGTATTTTGTAAGGTAAGAATGAGAACTTACATAATGTCTCTTCGTGTAGATGTTTGGGATACAATGAAAAATTATGTAGAAATCTACATGTACTAATTAATAGAGATGATAAGCTTGAATTCATTTACAATGCTAAAGATATGAATTCATTCCTAGGAGGTTTTCCTAAATCTAAATTGGTTAAATTCATGCACTACACAATAGCCAAATAAATATGGGATAAGATTATGAGTTTCTATTAATGTGATAGTAATGTAAATAAATCCAAATCCCAAGTCTATAGAATGGAATTTTAATCATTTAAGATGAGTGAAGATGAGGACATAGCTAAATTCTTTCTTCAAGTGGATGAAATAGCTAACACCATAAGAGGACTTGATGAACCTTTGAACAATTTCTTTGTAGTTCTAAAGGTGTTGAAATCTCTTTCTTTTAAATTCATTTATGAAGTATCATCCATTCAGGAGATGTAATATCTAAACACATTAACATTGGATCAATTGCATAGAATAATGACAACCTATGAAATGAGAACTTCAAAATGAATTTCTACCTCAAATGAAGTATTCTTTAAAGACAACAAGAAGAGAAAAGAATATCAAGAAGACTTTGTTGGGTCCTTCACTTTTTGTATAGGAAATTTTGATCAAAAAATGGTGGCAGAGAAGCAAAATCGAAAGCTAGAAAGAGAAGGATTGAGTTGTTACAGTTTTGAAGGAATCAAACAAGCATGAATCAAGCAAGTGTGAAGTGCATTGATCTTGTCAAACTGATTAAATCTGATTTTATCAAGAGAATGTGAGTTAAAGTTGATAACATCAAAGGAGTTAAACTTGATGAGATCAACAGGTGAAAATTATATAAAGAGATGCATGGTAAGTTTCACATGCATGCATAGTGGAGAAAGGGGTCGACATGCTACTAGACTTTATAATCAGGATTTGATATTGTATTTTATACTTGTGATTGATATTTTGGTGTATGAACTATGATAGATATAGCTATGATATTGCAGATCTGTTGTTGTAATGTTGATTTGTCCCTTTAATAGTAAAAGGAAGGTTATTGTAAATATTATTGGTTGTGTTATGTGCATGCATATTGGTGTTTATGAGTATATTTGAAATTTTTTAAATATTTTCTCAAAGTTATGATTAATATATAGGTTATTTTCTTCCATGTGTATCAAGTTATAATCCACTTTGTAATATTTTGATTTTTTTTTGTATTTAAATTGAAAATATACATATTCACCTTCTAAAACCCCAAATCATACTCCTAATTCCTGGTGGCACTTGGGGTCAAACTTTATTCCCTTACAGAAGATCAAAAATACATGCACTAAGATAGAATACAATGGAAACCTTTGTTGGCCCCAACAGCAAAACCTTGGTCTCTGCAAATAATTTTTCACCAGTAGATGGTTCTTTTGCTCAAACCTAAGAATTAATTGGAGTTACTAATAATGGTGAGTAGGATTTTAAAGATGAGTATTCAAGAGTGGTGGGAAGAAAAGTGCAATTCTTTCATTTTTCAACAAGCGTGATTAAGGAAAATTAATCTAGAATCGATTCATGGCGAGATCCATTTTTTGAACTTTCCTATGACCAATACAAGATATTTTAGGATAGGTTCCTTAAAAAGGTGTATTATTGGTTAAGAAAGTTGTGGGATTCCCTAAGATATCAGAGCATTGGTCAAATATATCAAAATTGGACTATAGCAGATCTAGCCGCATTACATCACTTGTATTACAACCTTACTAGAGCCCTGGATTGTTGGGTGCCAGCGACCATAGAAGGATACATTATTGATTTTATCACAAAGAACCACCAATCCTTCTCAAAATAGGAAGAAGCCTTCATATTTGCGTTGAGAGGATGATTGTTAAAACAAATCCTTTTTTGGTTTAAGGTTTTACTGGTGGAAGAATGATTTCTATCGTTTCCTCCACCTTATATGGTAGCTTAAAAGCCTCATCCTAGGGGGACATCTTAGGGGAGGTGATGAATAGTTTTGGAAGTTGAGAAAGAGTTGTGATGGACAAGCAAGAAATGTGGATTGTGAGAGATTATAGGGAACTAAGAATGGTGTGTACATCTTAGGAGTGGAGAGAAAGGAAGATGTGAGAGATTTAGAGGAGATGAAGAGAGTTGAAGAGGATATGACAAGTGTTTTCCAACCTATAGTTATGAAAGGGAGATTTGATAGGAGATGAGAGGTCTAGCAAAGGAAGGGAAGCTAGAGGAGGTGAATAACGAGAGTAGAGTTGTCAAGATGATGATTACCAAGAATCAAGTGAAACCCAGATTCTAGATCCAAAAATTGGGGTGACTGATACCAGTACCTCTGTCGATGAAGAGATGAATTTTGTGATGCGTGGGTTGTTATACAAGGACAACCCTTCCCCTGAATTCAAAATTCTACAATCTAGCAACATGGTCTATCCTACACCATCCATTCCCCTAGGGCTCTATCATAATTATATAAGGTTTCTTTCCAAGCTCATTAAAATTTTGAAGTTTCATAAGGTAGATATAGGTAGCAATTCTTCAAATAGTGGTTAGTAGAATTTTGGAAATATCTCTCAACCTATTTTTCAATGAGTTGTTTTAGTTTCTTCTAGTTTTATTTGAATGGTTGGAAATGTATTGGGTTCCTTCATTGGATACCCTAAGTTTCATGGATGAGGTGATGAGGGTGTAGAGAAACATTGGTATTTATGTGAGGCTATCTAGAGGTCTAGAGGGACTCTGAATGCAAATAAGTTAGTTGAGTTTCAAACTCCATTAAGGGGAACAGTTATTCAATGGTATAGGAAAGTTACACCAAATATTCAAAATTTGATTGTGGATACACTAAGCGAGGAATTTATCAAGGATTTCACATTGCATCAGACAAAGCATATGATCTAGTTGAGTTTCAAGATATTAAGTAGAGATAAAGAGAAATTACATGGGATTGTAGGAGGAGGTATAAATATGCTTGCATAAATTGACTTATACTGTCCATCTAGATTTTAAAAGAGTAGTTTATTCATGCTCTATTTCCCTTAACAAGGATAATTTTGATGCAACAGAAGATAAATTCCTTATAAGAAGTTTTAGAACAAGCAATGAAGGAAATTATATTAGGTGTTGACGATGTTGGACCCACTAACATTCAGGGGATCTCCCTGATATGAAGTCCCAATTAAACCTCACATTGTTTGGTGTAAGAGTCCCATCTGGTATAAAGGCCTAGTTGTTGAATCCTTAAATATTTCCCTTGGCTCTAACTATCAGTAAGAGAGAGGGATGCAATGGTTCCTTCAAAAAGAAAGAAGGTGTGCCTGGTGAGTGTTCAGTTGTAAATGTGTCAGGGTTCTTATACTGAGGAAATGGGAGAAAAATGAACCCCTAAGTGAGAGGTAGTAGAACCACCGAAGAAGGGACACACATGAACTAGAAGGATCCGTCAAACATCCAGTGGAATAGCCAACAGAGGATGTGACGGTCATTACAACCAACAAATGAAGAAATATCTATCTAATATCTTGTGGAATATTCCACAAGGATGGGACAACAATAACAACCATTAAAACACATTCTCAATAAGATAAGTACTAAAAAAACTAAAATATTTCAACTATCTTAACACATGTGAAAGCAAACATGAAGTACAAACATCCGCAGAATGTCTTACAAACTTTCATAATCCGCATGAAGAATTTGCTCACCTTGAAGGCTTGTGTTATTAAGTAAAAGTTCCAATACACATGTTTATAATGTACATCACTGGCACTAGTAGTGGATCATTGGAGCCACTCCTTGTCCTCAAAGAACTAGCCTATCTCTATAATGCTTTGCGAGAAGAGCCAAGTTGAAAAGTACTTTTCTCATACCATGAGGGAGTATATATAACCAAGGGGTGATGCTTCCCCTTCCTTGTGACTCTTTTACTACCATGACTATTTGACTTCCTATGACTTTTCAACCTTACATGACTCTTCGTATTCCACACATGTCCTTTGCACTGTCTCTTTACAATACATTTTTGAGACATATGTTACATCATTGGCCACAAGGTGTGGCATATGACTACTCATGACATGATATGACATGACATGATACTACTAACATGGAATACATGATGATGTGGAAATGTCAAGCCACTGTTTTCGCTACATGTTGTGTGCTTTCTTCTCCTTTCCACCTCCATATGACTTGGCGATAAGGAATCTTCAATGATACTAAGCATTGAGTTGCAGTTGCAAATTGATGTCCCTTCTTCTTCTCTTAATTGATTAGCTTTTTTATTCAACTATAAGTGTGTATTTCATCAAGCATACCTCATACATATCCTTCTTCATCATCTTGCCATGGTGTGATAGAGTACCTGCATCTGCAATTCGCTCATGATGAGACTACATCAGTCTAAAAACACCCTAGTCTAATATAGTTCAATTTGATCCATTAACTAAGGAGGAACCAGGTGACAGGTTAGGAGAGAGG